>PVJL010002422.1:167952-199842 GCA_004026885.1 Lyroderma lyra
TTTTTTTTTTTTTTTTTTTTTTTTTTTTTTTTTTTTTTTTTTTTTTTTTTTTTTTTTTTTTTTTTTTTTTTTTTTTTTTTTTTTTTTTTTTTTTTTTTTTTTTTTTTTTTTTTTTTTTTTTTTTTTGTTAAGTGGGTAAGCTCCCTGGCTGGGAATTGAACCCAGGCTGCAATGCCGAAGGCTTAAGCCACTACACCGTCAGGGAATTCCCTCTGATTATTTTGACATGTGTCTTTTTGATGTCTTTCCACATATCATGTAGGCTTTCTTTGCTTTCTTTGCTCTTTTAAAATCTGTGTTCTTTTATCTCTTCTGTGCTATTCCGAAATTCCTACCCTGCATGTCAGTTATTCTTTCTGCCATCTGATCTACACTGCTACAGATGCTCTCTATGCATTCTTTATCTAATTTGTTGAATTTTTCACATCCAAAATTTCTGTTTTTTTTCTTTTTTAAAATATAATTTTAATCTCATTAAAAAAAGAATTCATTATTTCATACATTTTATCCCTCATTTCACTGAATTGCCTCTCTGAGTTTTCTTATAACTCATTGAATTTCTTCACAATGGCTATTTTGAATTCTTTATCAGTTAGATAAGAATATTCTGATGCCTTTGAACTTACTGCTGAAGACTTATCATTTTCTTTTTTGTGATGCTGTATTTCCTTGATTTTTCATATTGTGTGTGCTAGTGCTTTCATGTTTGAAGATGCAAATACCTCCTTAACTCTGTGCTCATTTGCTTTCAACAGATGGAGAGTTATATTCTATGTGACCTTGATACTTTTGAATACACTGGTCAGATATTTCTTATATTTCCCCCCTTAATTTATCTAATGTGTGCTCATGATTAGATGGAGGTTATGGATTTTGGGGAAGAATATTCCAGAACAGAGGTGCCTTTCCCATTGTATCATATTAGGGACTCCATGATAACAATATATATTGCTGGTGATGTTAGCCTTAATGAATTGGTTAAAGTAGTATCTGCCAGGTTTCTCCTGTTACTAAAGTTACTGTTTTTCTCTTTCCATATTCTGTCTTTTAGATGAGAATCACTAACTCCCCACACTTTGGACAGGAGCGCTTCTTTACCTCCCAGCACTACAAGGTGCTCCAGGCTCATCTTATATTTTCCCTGTCCCAGTCCTAAAATCTGCTGTTTCTGCAAAGATTCCTGCTTCATTTTATTGGAAATGTTATGTAGAAATATATAGAGAGTATCTACTTTGTGGTGTTACCAATGTTATGTGCTAGGGATGAAGAAGCAAACAAGAAAGGCATGACCTGCCCTCAAGCACCTTCCATTCAAGTGTGATGAGCATTATAGAAAGGAAGTGCATAGGACTACATACATATAGCAAGGGGGATTTAATTACCTTGGGAGTTAGAAAAGCTTCTTACAGAATGTCTCCCCAATGGTAAAGGCTGAAAGAAGAGCGGGAGCTAGTAAAGAGGAAAAAAAACCCCAAGAGCTGGGAGTTAGATGTGCTACATGTGCGGTCAGCTTACACCTCAAAGACCTCGTTCATTATCATAGTTTTGTGATTAATTTCTAATCACTTTACTACTCCTAATCTTTCCCCTGTACAGGATCTTATACCAAATCTCTCTCATATCCCTTGCCATCTATTCAACATTTTTTGAGAAGAGAGGAAGGAAGCAGTCCAGGTGGAGAGAACAGCCTGCGGGAAGGCAAGGTATGAAAAGGAGCATGGTGTGTGCTCAGGTAACCCAAGGAAATGCATTATGGCTAGGGAGAAGAGAGCAGGAGAAAGAGTGGCAAGAAATGAGGCTAGAGATATCAGGGACATGTATCAGGCCCTATTGATCCTTAGAGGTCAGTTGAAGATTTGGGGCATTATTCCAAGGACAATGGAGCGCCATGGAAGGTAGTTAAACCATTGAGTATCCAGGCTGGGTCAGCTGGCTGCAGTGGGGAGGATGAGTCAAAAGGGAATAGGGCATATTGAACTCTGTATGGCTTAGTTTGCTTCCTGCCTCACAGGATTGGTGTGAAGAGTGAACGAGGAAACAAATGCAAATTCTCTGGAACAACATTTGGCACATTGATGGGCAATCAGGAAATGTTGGTGCCTTGTTCTCCAAAAATTCTGATTCTTTTTCATTTAATTTCATTTTGTTCCTCTTTATTCTCCTGACCATATTTTGGGTATAAAATTACCTTTCTAACTTTTTGCTGCAATTAAAATTGATTACTGTGCTAGACTCAGTAAACATATATAAGTAAGACCTGGCATCACCCTTAAAACATATTTACAATGAGCCAAGACATGATTTATTATGAACTACACTAATGAGGAGCCAAAGCTCTCAGAGGGCAAGGGCAGCATCCTTCGCCTCTCTGTCCCTAATGTCAGGCATAGCAAGTCACACAGTGGACTTCAGCATAGACTTCTCAACCAAAGGATGCATGTTCTGGGCCTGGATGTATGTACTGAAAGTTCAATAACTTCAGATTTAAGGGAGTTCCCTGATGGTGTAGTGGCTTAAGGCTTTGGCATTGGTGCTGTCAGCACTGCAGCCTGGGTTCGATTCCTGGTCAGGGAGCTACCCACATACCAAAAAGCAAAAAAGTAAATAAATAAAAATAAAATAAAACAATGTTTAAAAAAAAAGATTTAATACAGGCTCAGCGAGGACTGTGGCTTTTTTCTGTATATATTTTTGGTTATTGTTTGGGATATTATTGGTGTGCTCTCTGTTTTATTTTTCATGATAAATTTAGCAGTCACATTTTCAAATAAAAAATTTTCTTACCATGACTTTCCTTTAAATATCAAAGTTTATTGCTACTGAACTACACCAGCAGTGATTAGCTAAACCTTCATTATTTAGTGCAGAAATGATTGCCTCATAGATTAGCTTTTTCAATGTTTGCCACAACTTTGAAAACTAAAATATTCCAGTGACTTACCAAAAGGATGATTTCTCTAAGAAGTAAACGGTTACTATTTGTCATTTGTCTGAACTTCTTAGTAGTGTCTAGACTTCTTAGCCCCTTTATTCTCCAGTCCTATCAAGCACTGAAGAGGGTTTCTATAGCTGTATTGAGGATTTTTATATTGGGCCTCTTAGACTCTTCAGTCTCAATAGGAAATTTATTCATTTTGCTACCGTGAAACGACAATTTCCCCTCAGTTGTCTCTTGAAGGAAAGAATTCAGTCAAGAGACAGTTTGTGAAAATAAAGAAAAGTAAGAGTTTATTATAGAAAAGTTAAAAGTTAAAAAGTACTCTCCAATGAGGTGGAGCAGGCTGACCCAAGAGTGGGAAGCAGCCCTACCTTCCATTGTTAGGGAATTTTTGTATCTCTGGGTATAAGCTCCTCTCCCTTTCTTTTCTGCATTATCCCTCTGAAAAGGGCCAAAGCTACATAATAATACGATTTTGGGAAGCAGGGCTTTCTCCCCTTTCAGTTTGAGAGTAGCTGATAACGGGCCTGGGCTTACTCTTAGATTCAGGGCTCCAGTTAATTGTCCTCCTTAGGGCAAGTTCTCCTTCCCACATTTCTTCTCTTTATCCTTTTAATTTAGAGGCCACTGATAATGGACTGGGACAACCCCTCCCCTCCTGCTCACATCTACCTTCTTGCCCACTCTGTCAGTTTTGTCAATAGTTTTTTGAGCATATACTATATTCTAGGCACCAGAAATACAAGGGTAAACAAGACAAGACACCATTTCTCAAGAGAAACAGAACCAGAATAATATGTATCTAGCTGTGTATGTCTGTATAAGTGTATATATGTAAATGTAATATATGTGTGTGTGTGTGTGTCTGTGCGTGCATGCGTGCGGGGGGTAGTGGGGGAGAGAGGGAGAGAGAGAGAGAGAGAGATTTATTGTAAGGAATTGGTTTACATGATTTTGGGGGTTGGCTAGTCAAGTCCAAATATTTTAGGGCAAGCAGTCAGGAGAGGAAGGCTAGAAACTCTGTTTCCAGGACAGGAGGTGACACTGTAGTTCACAGGGGAAATTTCTTATTCTTCATGGAAGCTTTGGTTCTGCTTTTTGGGCATTTTAACTACTTGGAACAGGCACACCCTGACATGGAGGATCATCTCCTTTACATAAAGTCAGCTGATTATAGATGCTAACCACATCTATAAACTACCTTCACAGCGACAGCTCAGTTAGGGTTTGACTGAATAACTCAGCACTATACCCTAGCCAGGGTGACACATAAAGCTGACCCTCACGGCAGTGTTCGGAAAACGCTATGGGACACAAAGAATATAATGCCAAGGACAGGCATCACCGGGGCATCTGTGTCAGTCTAAAGGGAGTCAGATGGTTTTCCTGAAAGAGATGACACATAAGCTGAGACCTGAGACATAAGTAGAAATTAACTAGATAAAGAGGTAGATACAGAATACTCTGGGATGTGAGATGTGTCAGCAAAGGCCCCAGGAGACCGGAGAGAGCAATAGAGCTGCAGTTTTCTCTTACCACACTTCTCTTTCTGGCTTTTCTTTTTTCAGAATACCAATGGGGTGACAGTTGTGATATGGGCCAAATGGAGCAGCCATCCCCACACTTCACTAAAGACTCCTTTTCCTTGTTCTTTAGCTCTCAGTTTCACCTTTTTGCCAGTCCAAAGTCTTTTTTTTTTTTTTTTTTTTTTTTTTTTTTTTTTTTGTGGGTAGCTCCCTGGCTGGGAATCGAACCCAGGCCGCAGTGCTGACAGTGCCAGCGCCGAAGCCTTAAGCCACTACACCACCAGGGAACTAACTCCCTTAGCCCAAAGTCTTAATCGCTCTCCTTATCAATTTTCTCTGGCTCCTCACCCCAAGCAACAGACTTTCCATCCTGAAATCACCTAGTGACAAGGGCTTTAAAACCTATTTCTCTGATCAATGTCTTTAAACTATTAACTGAATTATTTTCTCCTGAAACTACTAACTGAATTATTTTCTCCTGATCTAGGAACCATCAGGATACTAGTGGTGCCCCAACAAGGCTTCCACCCCATCTCGACAAAGGAGTCCACGTGGTGGATCTTGAGACCCCTTCCCCCTTTAGATCAGATAGGGTGAGAGGTCCGTGGATCCTCAATAGGGAGGGACAAGGACCATCCTCAGCAGGAAGCAGATACAGAAGAGGAGATCTCCAGCCCCTCGGTTTCCCATAGAGATTCAGGGGGATCATTTCTCTCAAGAGAATGTGAGGAAGGCAGGTAGAATAGGGGGAATCTCGGGACCCCTCCCATTGATATGGGCCAAACAGAGACACCCTTTCAATCAGTCTTCCTTTAACTCTAGTTTAAACAGCCGATTGCTCCGAACTTGAATCCTAGAATGTCTCCACCTGCCCCTGCTTAAAACTTAAAACAACAGGCTTTTACCCCATGCCTCCCGGATGTCCTGTACCCTGGTTTGAGCTAATCATTCAGAGAACTTGTAACCTTTATTGCCAAAATGACTGTCTCCAGCTCTGGTTAGCCATCCTAAAATTTGTGATATGTAATAATAAAACTGAACTTAGCTGGGTGTGCTAGATTTTTAGCTATTCATCCTTGCGACTGTGAAGCTGTTTGTGAATTGTATCATCCCCAGGCCATTCCTGGATAAATGGTCACACCTGGGTGGCCGGTGGGGACCAAAACCAGCAGGATGCAGACTCCAAAGGGCTCAACAAATCTTCTGTCACATAGTGATGGCTTTGAAGTCTACATCTCGGGCCAAAGATTTTGAATTCACTAACTGCGTCTGATTCTCCTTATCTAGGGGACTTGCAATGCAGAAGTCACCTGGCAAGGCTTCCACCCCATCTCGACCAAAGGAGTCCACGTGGCGGATCCCGGGACCCCTTCCCCCTTTAGATCAGATAGGGTGAGGGCTCCGTGGATCCCCAGTAGGTAGGGACAAGGACCATCCTCAGCAGGAAGCAGATACAGAAGAGGAGACCTTCAGCCCCTCAGCTTCCCATGGAGATTTGTGGGGATCACGTCTCTCAAAGAAATGTGAGGAAGGCAGGTAGAGTAGGGGGGGTCACCACTGCCCTGATACCGCCCACTCACTAGTAATCCCTGCCCCAAGATAAGACAATCACAGGAGGTAATTGAATTTGGAAAGGAGACAGGAACAATAAAAGAAAGGGGATGTCACAGGCCTGTCAATCAGACTTGTCAATCAAGAGACCCCACACCCAGACGTGTCTCCCCTGAAGACAGAATAAAATCCCCAAAGCCTCCTTCATTGGGGCTCCTGAGCCATTCTCCTGCTGGGCCCGCTCCCACCTCTTTGGAGTGTACTTTCCCCTCAATAAACTGTCTCTTTGTTTCACCACTTTACTTTTGTGTGTGTCTCGTTCAGTTCTTTGCTCGAGATACCAAGAACCTAGACATCAACTTCATGCCAACAAGGTCACCCCACTTTCCGGTAACACCATGAGAGTCACCCTGCAGGAATAGTCACCGCCTTGATACCACCCTCTCACTAGTAATCCCAGCCCCAGGCTGGGCAGCCACAGGAGGAAGTTCCAGGCAAATACAAGGAAGTTAAGAGGCACAAGAAGCCCACCAGTTTGAGCCCGGTCCTAACACCCTTGTGCGGTGAGAGTTACAGTGACCTTCAATTCACCTAAACCTCATCATACCACCATTGTAATATCATGCATATGCCCGGAAGCTCATTGATGTCATTATAACAGACTGAACTCTGGGAAAGGGCACGCGCAGTCAGAAGGCTTATCTAATAGGCCCCTTGTCAATCAGATTTGTCAATCAAAAGACCCCACGCCCAGAGGTGTCTCCCCTGAAGACTTAGAATAAAAGCCCCAAAGCCTCATTCATCGGGGTTCCTGAGCCATTCTCCTGCTCGGGCCCGCTCCTACCTCTTTGGACTGTACTTTCCCCTCAATAAACTGTCTCTTTGTTTCACCACTTTACTTTTATGTGTGTCTCGTTCAATTCTTTGCTGGAGATTCCAAGAACCTGGACGTCGTGTCAAGAAGGACACCCCATTTTCTGGTAACAGTTGTTTTAGCAGAAGCCAAAATTTGATTTAGTTTTTCCTTAATTATTACCTTAGCTTATTGTAATGTCCCGGGTGCTGAAACAGATGAAACTCTAGTTTCATGTTTTAATTAGCATTTGCAATCCCTATTGAGATGACACACCTTTTCAGATAAGGCAACTTTTCTTGTGTTTGTCTGACGTTCATGTTTCCTAGTCTATACATGACTAGGAAACATGTTTGTAACCTATGCATATTATTTTCAGCCATTTTCTTTTCCTTATTTATTCCAGATGATTTGGATATTACTGGAAATTCTTTGTCTTCATATGCATTGCGGATGCTTTCCCCAGAAAGGTCTAATTCAAACTGGGAGTAACTTTGTAGACTATGGTTTGCAGGTGAGTGGAAGGGGACCTCGTTAAGTCTGAGTGTTGGGGTGATCTCATTTCTAGGCTCAAGTCTTACTGTTAGGACAAAGCCCCCATAGTGAACAGGAACCACAGGAGGAAAGACAAGAAATGGGGAAAGGAGAAAGCAGGACTCACAAAGCACAAAACTTTAACAATTCAAATAAATGACAGTAGAGGGAGCTCTAGAACCTTGAAGCTAGCAAAGCTACACTGGATGTCCTAATACAGGCAAACACATCTTGCTGAAAGAAAAAGAGCAGAGAAAAGTAATCAAACCCAGTGAATATCATCAGGACAAAAAAAAAAAAATTATCATTCTTTCAGGCAATAAAAACAAGCCAGAAAGACATGCCCACAAATAAAGGAAAACTATATTCTAATACTTTAAAGAAACAAGCTCAAAAAATTTAAGAAAATCATACAAGTTATAAAAATAAATCAGAAATAATACTACTGAAAAAAGAAAACAGTAAGATTTGAAAAGGCAGCTTACAAAGCCAATGGAAGTATTAGAAATAAAAGAAACAATATTTTAGAAATGGAGACTAAACTAAAAGTAGTATATTAATGAATATCACGGGTCATGCATAAAGATAAACAGAAAATGGAACAGAGGGAAATTTTAACTTAAAATATGAAGGAAATAAAAAAGGATTTATGAGACAGTGATAGAGAACACCAGCAAAGTGTGTGTGTGTGTGTGTGTGTGTGTGTGTAGGAATTCCTAAAGAAGAAAACCAAAGCAACTAACAATAGAATAAATACTAAAAATAACCATTGAAGAAAACCCTTCTGAAATGGAATGCAACTTTACGTGTTGCATAGGGAATACTTTGTTGAATTACAGCTGTTCAATTTGTTGTAACTTCCAGGGGAGATTTTGAGGGGTGCCTCTCACGCCGTCATCTTGATCTCCTCAAAAGGCAACTTTAAATCATATACTATAAAGAATATGCTGTGTGCCCTTGAAAACCACCCTGGAATGACTGACACCAAGGCATATTCAAATAAAATAATTAGAACTCAAAGAAAAATTGAATTAATAATTGATAATTTAATAGCAAACATTTTAAGAGTTTCTTTTGGATAGAAATTTTAAAAATCATGACCCAGGGCTCATCCTGAGACGTAGTGTTAGGTGAGAGTGTCTCGTGGATCCTGGCAGTTCTTGGGCAGCTGCAGCCCTGGCCTGAGCCTGGGTTCTCTCCCACAGCTCTCTCCCGGTGCAGAGTAAAGCAACCAGCGCAAATTGCTTCTCTTTGCACATTCCACTATTTTCACTCATGAGTGTGCTGCCTCAGAATGGAGGAGAGTGAGGGCCTGAAATAGGGCAACCTAATTCATAAGCTCAATGATAAAATTATACGTGAGAATATATTGCATTCTTGGGAAGTAAGAAATGGAAGATTAAGTGGGGGCTTTGCCTTCTATTGGGTAATCATAATCAGTAGGCCAAAGGTACAATTGGTAGAGAACATTATTGTGTTAAGGTCTGAAGTGACCTCCCAACACTAAGAGAGAGAATAGTTTCTCTCCCTGATGGATGATGAGATATTCATTGCTTTGGTTTAAACCTTATCCTCAGCACACTGGAAATATTTAAAGCACTTGGCTATTATGGTGGAAATGATATCCGCACACTCAGGATCTTTTAACCCTCCTAATTAGCTAGAAAACTAAAGCATAACTATTCCCACATTTCCTTAAAGCTATTGTCTGGGGAAATTTTGTCCAATTAGATGTCTTATGTGAGAATTGGAAGGCAGAGTGAGACAGTTCTATCTCTGTGCTCTTCTGTCTTCTGCCGGGGAGCACAGCCAGGGAAGCAGGGGTCCTGCAGCAGCATTCCAGGGCCCAGCGTTGTGTGGGTGTGAAAGGCAGGTAGTTGTGGCAGCTCCAGGGGTAGTTTCCTGATCCCTGCGTATTTTCTTTTTCTTTTTTTGTCCCTCTGTTGCTGCATCTCACCACTAGTGGGAGCCTATTCTATTATTTCCTGTGCTAGATATCAGGAAGGCTCTTGGATGCAGGGTAACTTGGGGGAAGGAGTGGAAGTGCCATCAACAATGTTAAATGTAGTTTGGTGTGTGTCACCTTGAGCAAGTCATTTCACCTCTCTGCACCTCAATTTCCTCACCTGTAATGGAGAAAGAATAACTGTTTTACAGTCTTTCAGAGCTGTAAGAATCCATTAGTAGAGCACCTGCTCATGTGGGCTGCTGCTGTTATTGTTTTCAAGCATAGGCATCCAGTGCGCATGCCCACAGCTTTACCCAAATGATACTCTGCGTGCTATCCCGTGGGTCCACGGGATTGTGGCTGTGCAACAAGGAGGAAGAGCTGCTGAGAGAGTCACAGTTTGGCTAAGGTGACACAGCCAGGACTCCAGTTCAGGTCTCTTACTACAAATGCAGCAATAGCTGCTGTCCCAGGAGGATGGGGAAGGGAGAGTTTCCTTCTGACTGAAGATACAGCAGAGCTGGCCTCTGAGCCCCGCTCAGAAAGATGACCCACAGAACAGGAGAAACAACACTGCTTCCTCCAAGACAAGGCTGGGAATGCACTGCTGGGCCCAAGAACAGGTGTGCCAGTTTAGAAGTATGCTGAAAAGGGGGGATACGTACAGAAAAGTAGCTTAAGACAGGCTCAAGTTGATGTAAGAATGCCCAAACTGTTGAGAATTTTTGTATGCGTTTATTTGAACCACAAACTGATGACAATTGCTGGAGAGCAAGATCTCACATGCTTCTCCATGGGGTGTTCTTGATGCCTACGCTTCAAGTGTGTGGCCTCCGCAGTCCCCACCTTTGTGATTTTGGTAAACATAGCAGCTTCCAGAACTACAAACATTATTTCCCAATATTTAGTTCCCTGTGTAAAACTCCTTTCTGCTTAAAATGCCTAGAGTAGCTGCTATTTCTAAAACCCAATGAGTACTGTCACAGATGTGAACGAGCGTGCCTACTGGGGAGAGGGGACGAAGAAGCAATGGGAGAGAATACTATTTCTCATGAAAGCATGAGCTCTAAGACATGGAGAGAAAACCAGGGTCACAAGAAAACCAGTCTCATTTTACAGCTGGCAGAAAGATGGCTTCCTTGAAAACTGCTTCGTCCAGAAGAACTTACCGTCAAATCAGGCTTGCCTTCTCCATAAAAATAAAATGAAATCAAATAATCATAATCATGTCTCCCAGCTAATCTCCCAAAAAATCTCATTGCCATCACACTGTGTCCTTCATTTGTTCTTTGTTATTCTATATCCGCCTTTTTCCTCCCTCTCTTCATTTTAATAAAATAAAAATAGAAGTTTTGAATGGGCCTTGCCACTATTTTAGTTAAATGTTACTATTTTCTAGATGTATAAAGAGGCCAAATAGGTAAAATGACTTTCCGAATAAGACCTATCCATGATCTAATGACTGTGTATGACCTAACGTTACCCCACACCTAGCAGAACTATAGTTAAAAAGGGGGGTGGGGGGGCTAGACAATTAATGCACAACTTACATGTCAGAGTTGAAATAAATTTTCTCAACAACCTCCCCGCTGTCCTGACTTAGCACCTACAGGAACTAATCTCTACCTTCCCATAGAGAGAACAGAGAAGATTTCATTGCAGTGTTTTGGCCAGATAAAGCTCCTGCACTTCTGAGGCAAAAGGTACAAGTCAGCCCCAGATGACCACAAGAAAAGCAGAAAAAGGAGAAACCAGCCGCCCTCTAACCTGTGGTCTTGGCTCAGCTCTTGGGCTCCTTGTGTAGCCCATTCCTTCATATTCTCATTTGGACTGAAGGGTCTCTGTGGATTGAATTTATCGGTGCTGAAGAGAAATTAGGCATTGATTGTTTAAGCGTGTTTGAGTATTGCTTAAAGGTGCGCTGAGGACATCTGGGCTCTGGCTGAGGGGTTTCCAAGGGGCCTTTAAGATCCTCTGGGTCTTTGATGCCGAAGACTTTGCAGTATAGAAATCAATACAACATCTGACATCTGAAAAGCTGATTGATCTCACATCGGCTACAAGGATAGTTGCCAGGAAATAGAAACACAATTTCTACTCATCTTCTCAGAGCCTTATTATTCAAGGACACATTCCTCACAGGATTGCTGCCTGAATCACAGAGCCCTTCCCACATGGACTTTGTCTTTACCATGACCCTGCCCCCATGAAGGAAACTACAAAAACACTCACTCATCAGGTGTCCCTTGCCTGCAAAGCAGAGAAGACAAGACCCAGAAGATAGTCTTTGAATAATTGAAATAGGTATCACAATTCATTACGGTCACCTGACCATTACTAAGTTGTCACTCAATGGCTGCAGGCTCTTTTCTGTTTTCCAAGCTGTTGTTAACAAAAGATCATGAAGGAGGATCCTGGGAAGAAGGTGGAATAAAAAGTACCAGGTGGGGAGTTCCCTGGTGGTGCAGTGGCTTAAGGCTTCGGCGCTGGCGCTGTCGGTGCTGCGGCCTGGGTTCGATTCCCAGTCAGGGAGTTACCCACGTACCAAAGAGCCAAAAAAAAAAGTACCAGGTATCTGTCTTCCCAGCTAGCCAACATTTGCACTGGTAAACCTCTCTAATGCAATTATTTTTGAACTATGAAATCTGTTGAAGGCTTGCAACTTCTAAGAGAAGATTTGGACTGAAAATTGCGGTTAATTTTGCCCAATTCCATCTTAGCACTATAGCAGCTACCGGTTTCCCACACCCAGCCACGGGTCAGTTAGCTGTGTGTATGTTCCTGGAGCAGCTTGCGTGAGCCAGGGGGAATAAAAAGGACCCTTCCTCCCAATACCAGGGGTCTGTGCTGCTTTTATCGCAGAGATTCAGACCAAGAGGAGGGTCTGATGGCCATTGCTGCTGCACCTCCCCCATTGTTGCTAGTCCTTTACCCTCAACCGGAATTGACTGCCAGGGTATTTAAAGGGCCAGCACTCATTTTCTCCCCCTTCCGTGTTTCTCTTTTTCCCCATAGGAAAAAAAGAAAAAACAAAATAGAAAACAGCACATTAAAGACTAGGACATTCCAAAAAACAATTGCATATACAGGGCAAATTAGAAAATACCATGCATGTACTGGAGAAGGCTCAGGAAAGACCTGAGAAGACTTTTAAGTTTACACCTCAGATTTATCCTCAGCACAGAGACAGCCTTCAACAACGACAAAACAAAAATAATACTGCCTCCCTAGAAAACCCTGGGGAGGGAGGAAAATCTGATTTCCGGAGGTAGCACAATATTAGACTCAAATGTCCAGACTTCAAGAAAAAGTCAGAAGGAGTACAAAGGAAAAGGAAAGTATGACCCATGCAAGGCAAAAACAATCAATCAAAAGAAACTCCCCTTGAAAAAGGCACGACGGCAGATATGCCAGACAAAGATTTAAAACAATACTCTTAAAGATGCTCAAAAAACTAAAGGAAGATGAGGAGAAAGTAAAGAAAAGTAATATATATGAACAAAATGGAAATACCAACGAAGAGATAGAAAAGAAAACAAAACAAAAGCAATTCTGGAACTGAAAAGTACCATAACTGAAATGAAAATTTCATGAGAGGAATTTAAATGCAGATTTGAGCAAGCAGCAGAAGAAAATCAGCAAACATGAACATCAGAGAATGAAAATTATCAAGTCTGAGGAATGAAAAAAGAAAAGATTGAAGGAAAGTGAACAAAACCTGAATCACTCATGGAAAAACCATCAAATGGACCAACAAACACATTGTGGGAGTCCCAGAATAAAGAAGCATGAGAGAAAGAATCAGACTATATGAAGAAATAATAGCTAAAAACTCCCAAATTTGGTGAAAAACATGAATATAAATAGCCAAGTAACTTAACAAATTTCAAGTAAGATGAACTCAAAGAGACCCACATTAAGACACATTATAACCTAACTTTAAAAGGCCAAAGTCCAGGAAAGTATCTTGAAAATAACAGGAGAGAAGCAAATCATTGCGTACAAGGACTTCTCAATAGAATAGCAAAGTTCTCATCAGAAACTTTAGAAACCAAAAGGGAGCAGGAAAATAACATATACTAAAATAAAACATTTAACTCTAGTTAAAAAATGGGAGATAAATTAAGATACTCACACATAAAACTTGAGGGAGTTTGTTACCACTATACCTGCCCTATAAGAAAGGATCAAAGGTGTCCAGCAAGGTGAAATAAAAGGACACGAGATAGTAACTAGAAACTGTATGGAGAAACAATGCCTCCATAAAGGTAAATACATAATTGTAAAAGCTAGTATTATTGTAACAATGGTTTGTAACTGTACTCTTTGTTTTCTGCATGTTTTATGAGACTAGTACATTAAAAACAGCTATTTGTCTAAAAGCTAGTATTATGGTAACTTTGGATTGTTAGTATGTATTTTTATTTCCACACCATTTAAGAGACAAGGGAATTTAAAAGAATCCTTAGTTCATGTTTTGGGGCACACAATGTATAAAAATGTAGTTTTGTGGCATCAACAACTAAAAGGAGTGCAAATAGAGGTGTAAAGGAGATGAGTTTCTATATGTTATTGAAGTTTAGCTGGTATAAATTAAAATTAGAGTGTTATCGGTTAGGATATTAAATGTAATCCCCATGGTAACCAGAAAAAATAGCTATAGAACATACAAAAAGGAAATGAGAAAGATATTTAAACATACAATAAATAAACTAAACACAAAGGAAGACAGTAATGTAAGAAATGAGGGGCAGAAAAGCTGTGAGGCATATAAAAATAGCAAAATGACTGAAGTCAGTCTCTCCTGATCAGTAATTACTTTAAACATAAATAGATTAAATTAGCCAATCAAAAGATGGATCAGCAGAAAAAAATGAAAAGACATGATTAACCTATATGCTATCTACAAGAGATTTCTTTTAGATCCAAATACATAAATATGTTAAAACTGAGAATAGGAAATAGTGACTATTTCATGCAAATAGTCACCGAAGGGAGCAGGGGTGGCTGTGCTAACGTCAGACGAAGTAGACTTTAAATCAAAAAAGTTACGAGACAAATAAAGACAGTATATAGTATACAAAGCCCAATACAGCACGAAGATATAGTAATTATCAACATTTACATACCTTATAACAGAGCAACAAAATATATGAAGCAAAAACTCGTGGTAGAAATAGACAGTTCCACAATGATAGCTGGAGATTTCAACAGCCCACTCCAATAATGTGTACAACAATCAGAGAGAAGGTAGGAAGGAGATAGAGGACCTACACAGCAAAGTAAGTAAACTATACCTGACACACATTTACAGAACTGCCTACCCAAGAACAATAGCATATACATTCTTCTCAAGTGCATGTGGGACATTTTCCAGGGTAGACCGTATGTTAGGCCACCAATTAAGTCTCAATAGATTTAAAAAGGTAGATATAATACAACATATATTTTCCAATCACAATGGAATGAAAACTGGAAAATTCACAAATTTGTGGAAATTAAACAATATACTTTTAAACAACAAATGGATCAAAGAAGAAAACATAAAAATTAAAAAATACTTATAGATTAATAAAAATGAAAACACAACATAACAAAGCTTAGGGGACGCAGTGGTGGTGGCACAAAGGGGAAAATTTATAGTCTTAGCACTTTAAAAATCAAGAAAGAGCTCAAATCAACAACCTTACTTTACAACTTAAGAAACTAGAAAAAGAACAAACTAAACCCCGCAAAAGGAAGAAAATAATAACGATTAGAGTAGAGACAAAGGAAACAGAAAATAGAACAACAGTGTAAATCAATGAAACTAGATTTGGTTCTCCAAAAACATCAACAAAATTGCTGATGCTTTAGATGAATGGACTAAGGGAAAAAAAAGGGAAGACTCAAATTGCTAAATCAAAAATCCAAGCAAAGACATTACTACCAAGTCTACAGAAATAAAAAGAATAATAAGACAGTACCATAATTGTACACTAACCAATTGGGTGACCTAGATGAAATGGACAAATTCCTAGAAACACAGAACCTACCAAGACTAAATCATAAAAAAAGAGAAAATCTGAATATACCTGCTACTGGCATAGAAATAGAATCAATCTTAAAAATCTACCAACAAAGAAAAACCCTGGATCTGATGGCTTCACTGGTGAATATTACCAAACATTTAAAGAAAACTAATACCTATCCTTCTCAAGATTTTCCAAAAAAAATCAAAGAAGAAGAACCACATCCTCACTTATTCTATGAGACCAGCATTACCTTGATACCAAAGCCAGACAAAGACAAACAAACAATTCAAACAAACGACAGACCAACATTCTTTATAAGCATGGATGCAAAAACCCTCATCCAAATACTAAGAAACGATTCAGCAGCATGTTAAAATAATTATGCACGATGACCAAAGTAGAATCAATTTCTGAAATACAAATACGTTTCAAAATATGAAAATCATCAAGGTGTTACACCCTAATAACCAAATGAAACAAAAGAATCCCCATATAATGATCTCAATTGATGTAGAAAATGCCTTTGGCACAATTCAACACTCTTATGACAAAAAACTGTCAACAAAAAGTAATAGAAGGAAACCACCTCAATATAGTAAAAGCCATACATGAAAAAACAACAGCAACACCATAATTAATCATGAAAAACTGAAAGCTTTCTCTTTAAGATCTGGAATAAGACAATGATGCCTACTTTCAAGCTTCTATTCAACATAGTACTGAAAGTTGTAGCCAGAGCAATTAGGCAAGAAAAAGAGAATGAAAGGTATCCAAATTGTAAAGAAAGAAGTAAACTGATGTCTGTCCACGGATGATATATAATATAGAGAGATATAAAGATTCCACATGCGTACATACACAAAAAACGTAGTATATGTGCTGCCAAAGTGAACACACACACAAAAAACTGAGAACTAATGAATGAATTCCACAAAATAGTAGGTTAAAAAGTCAACACACAAAAATCAGATGCATTTGTATACACTAACCATGAATAATCTGGAAAGAAAACTATAAAAACAATTTCTTTTATAATAGTTTAAGAAGAAGAAATACTTAAGAATTAACTTAATAAAGAAGGGGAAGGATTTGTACAATTAAAATGACAAAACATTGCTGAAAGAAATTTAAAAAGACAAATAAATGAAAACATATCCTATATTCATGAATTGGAAGACTTAATAGTATTAAAATGTCAATATAAAACCATCTACAGATTCGATATAATTTTTAAAAGCCCAATGAAAATCTTTTGGCAGAAATAGAAAAACGTATTCTAAAATTCATAGGAAATCTCAAGGAACCTCAAATATCCAAATCTTGGAAAAGAGTAAAACTCAGACTTGCTGATTTTAAAACCTACTACAAGGTTTGTTCATTTTAAACAGACAGCAGACTAAAATCACGCCCCCTACCGTACCCCCCGCCAAACCCTGCGTTTTCTGAGAAAGAGGCCTATTGGCTTGTCCATGAGTTTGTCCTGAAAGGGGGGTTCTCATACATTTAGGGATCTATAGAGGTGATCTCAGGGAAGGCAGGCTGGTGTATGCCATCTCTGTGCTTTCCCTCTATCTCACTTTAGCTTACTGATATCTCCCAGAAAGGATTTGTTTTGTACATTGTTTAACATCCCAAATTTGGGGGCTCCCACAAAAGGATACCTCTGGTTTGCCTGGCTGTCATAGATAGTACACCCCACAGGACTGTAACCAATGAACAAAAGAGTTCTTCAACAGCTATCGCTCCCAGGTCCCAGTAAGATGGAACAGACCCACAAGCTCAGATTTTCTGTGAAAGCAGTCTATTAGCTTATCATCATAACTGAAGCCTCAGGGACAGGCTCCTAATTAAACACACATCTAAGTGCTGACTGTAATCCTTTCTAGAGACCTTGGAGGGGTGGTGTTATCTTCACACTCTATGTTGCATTTCAGCTCGCCACTATGTCTCAGAGGGGAGCTCTTACATGCACCTGGTAGCTCAGTGTTTGTGGCTGCCACTCAGGGAATGCGCCCTGAGCACCTGGCTCTGGTGGTCAGGGAGGCTGGTGTTCCTGGGTCCTACAGGACTGTTATCAAGTGGGGAAACACTTCTTGGGAGGATAACACTCCCAAGGCACTGCACAGACGCAGACTGAAATACATTCTGTTTTTCTGCAAAACAGGCCTATTTGCTTGTCCTGGCACTTTGGCATGAGCGAAATGCAAATTAAAACCACAATGAGATAAAAACTCACACCTGTTAGAATGGCTATTATAAAAAAAAAAAAAGAAATAACATGTGTTGGTGAAGATAGGGTGTACTGTTGGTGGGAGTGTAAGTAAATTGGTGCAGCCACTATGGAAAATGGCGTGGAGTTTCCTCAAAAAAATTAAAATAGAACTACCACATGATTTAGCAATTCCACTTCTGAGTATTTATCTGAAGCAAACAAAAGCACTATCTCAAAAATATATATGCATGCCTATGTTCATTGCAGCATTATTTACAATAGCTAAGACATGGACACAACCTAAGTGTCCACTGACAGATGAATGGAAAAAGAATATTTCATTTTATATATACAATGAAATATTATTCAGCCATAAAAAGGAATGAAATCTTGCCATTTGTGACCCATGGATGATCCTAGAAGGCATTATGCTAAATGAAATAAGCCAGACAGTGGTAGATACAGAGAACATATTGTTAGTTGCCGGAGGTGGGGGCTGAGGGTGAACAAAAGGGGTATAGGGGGTTAAAAGGTACAAACTTGCAGTTATGAAATAAATCATGTAATGTATACCATGGTGACTACAGTTAATAATATTATATTGCATAGTTGAAAGTTTCTGAGAGAGTAGATCTTAAAAGTTCTCATCATTAGAAAAACATTTTGTAACTATGTATTGTGGTGGATGTTAACCAGACTTATTGTGGTGATTATTTTCTAATAATACAAATATTGAAATCATTATGTTGTACACCAAAAGTAATTCAATATGTGAATTATATCTCAATAAAACAACTAAAATATGACTGAAAATATGTACTATAAAGCCACAGTCAGAACTGTTTTGAAAAATATATAGACATATAGACCAATGGTTTAGAAGAAAGAGTTCAGAAATATGCCTTTGGATACATATGGTCAAATGATTTTTGCCAAGGGTGTGAAGATCATTCAATGGGGAAAGGACAGTTTTCAGCAAATGGTGCTTAGAAAACGATGTCCACATGCAAAATAATTAAATAGTTGTAACTTTACCTATTACTATATACAAAAATTAACTCAGAATGGTTCAAAGATTTAACTGTAAGACCTAAAGCAATATAACTCCTAAAAGAAAACAAAGGACAAAAGCTTTGCAACATTTGAATTTGGCAATTATTTCTTGGATATGACACAAAAGACCCAGGCAATAAAATGAAGATGGACAAATTTAGCATCATAAAAAATTTTTAAATTTGTGCATCAGTAGCAACTATCAACAGAGGAAAATGTAAATTTACAGAATGGGAGACAATATTTGTAAATCATTTATCTGATGAGGAATTAATATCCAGAAATTATGGAAAACTTCTAAAACTCAACAGCAAAAACTCAAACATCCTGATTTAATAATGGTCAGAGGACTTGAGTAGACATTTTACCAAAGAAGATATACAAATGGTCAAAAAGCACAGGAAAAGATGCGCAACATCAGTAATCATTAGGGAAATGCAAATCAAAAGTACAATGAGGTCCCTTAACACCTATTAGGATGGTTACTATAAAAAAAAAAAAAACCCAAAACAGTAAATAATAAATGTTGGGAAGAATATGGAGAAATTGGAAACTTTGTGCATGTTTGGTGCACAAGGTAAAATGTAAATGAATACAGCAACTGCACATGTATAGCCAGAAGGTAAACATGTATAGGCTTATGGAAAACAATATGATGGTTCTTCAAAACAATTAAAAATGGATTACCATACGATCCAGCAATTTTACTTCTGAGTATATACCCAAAAGGATTTTTTTTTTTTTAATAGTATGTGGGTAGTTCCCTGGCTGGGAATCGAACCTGGGCCGCAGTGTACACCACCAGGGAACTCCCCCCAAAAGGATTTAAAACAGGGTTTCAAGGAGATATTTGTATATTCATGTATATAACAGTATTATTCACAATAGCTAAAACATGGAAGCAACCCAAGTGTTCATCATTTGATTAATGGATAAGCAAAATATATTTACATATATACAATGGAATATTATTCAACCTTAAAAAGAGAGTAAATTTTGATATACGCTCCAGCATTGGATGAACCTTGAGGACATTATGTTAAGTAAAAGAAATCAGTAAAAAAAGACAAATACTGTATGATTCCACTTCGATGAGGTACATCAAGTTCTCAAAATCATAGAAACTAGCATGTTGGTTGCCAGGCCCGGGAGCAGGGGGAATGGGGAATTATTGTTTAATGTGTATAGAGTTTTGGTTGTATAATACAAGATAAAAAGAGTTACTGAGATAGATGGAGGCAATGGTTGCACACCATTATCAATGTATTTAATACCACTAACAATATCCTTAAAATGATTACCATGGTAAATTTTATGTCATGTGTATTTTACCACACATACACACAAATAACTAGGAAAAAACCCCTTGCTGAACGTAAAAAGAAAAAAGAATAAAAAGATCATGAATTATCTGGGTGATCACTTCATAAGGTGTATAAATGTCTAATCACTATGTTGTACACCTGAAACTAATATAATATTGTATGTCAACTGTAATTTAAAAATAAATTTTAAAAAGTTAAAAAACAAAACAAAAGTAAATAAGTTTAAAAGATCATGAAGTTCCTGACCATTTCTCCTAAGTGCTTACTCAGGATCTACTAGTTCTGGGTTTATGCATAATTCTGACAACCTTGGTTTCTGTTCTCTCGAGAACAGATTAATTGAGCACATGACCACAAAGACCCTTTTTATAGTTTTTGATCAGTATTTACAGGTTCTTATTTCATGCCTATAGGATCTTTGTTTCTGTACCATTATTGTACGCTTGGTTATGTTGTTTTTCTCTTTTCTTTTTTTTTGTTTCACTGTATACAAAATGCAAATGTAAATGGGTGGATTGTTGCTAAAGACAGTTATAATGACACCAGCAAGAAGTGATAGTTGTTAACCTGATGGGAAGAAATGGAATAACAGAACCATAAAATTATATAGCTATTAGGTATCAAAAAAAGCTGACACAGTGGTAGTGTCTAGTTTGGAGCTATTGGCCCTGCATGTCTTATATCCCTGAGAGCAGCACTGTATTTATACCAACACACTAAGTGATATTTTTATTATAGTGTCTGTAACCCACCCAAGTCTGTGTGCTTGACGTGCTGTGAAACCAATCACTAAAGTATGGAGTGTGTAACAAGTAGAGTTTATTTCCAAGGCAGCCAAATGAGGAGATAGGCAGGAAACTCAAATCTACCTGCTCGAAAGGGAAAAGAGGAGGGTATTTCAGGGGGTGAAAAGGGAACTTGAAAGATGAAGCGAGAGGAACTAAGCATCCTAGTATCTGTGCTGCCTAAGTGAGCACCAGAACTTAACATTCTAAAATCTGATAAAGGAAGTTACCGATTGGGCTGGAAGGCAATTCTTACAGGACCCTGGAGTCAGTTGTTCTGCATTGCCATGGTATCTGAGGAGTCATCTCCTGTTCATGCAGACTTCTCGGAGTCTGTGAAGTTTTCCTTCATGTTTAGATTCAGTCAGTCTCCTGATTCCTGCAAAACAAGTGAATTGACATCTTAGGACTCTGACATTAGTGAATCGCTATCTTTAAATCACTCTAGCATAGCTTTGTTATCTATTCATACATTTTCAGGAACTGACTATTACTTGCAGAAGCAGATTGTTGACAGACTGCATTTCAAAGAACCATAATAAAGCTTAACTAAGGTTAGTAACCAAGTTTCTACATTTCTATCCTTAAGTGTAAATGTTTAACCCTTTAACTAAGCTATGGTTTCATCCCTCATTCTTAGAGGATGGGGGCAAGGGTGGTTCTAGCTACTTCTTGCTGGAATTGGAATGGAATTGTTTGGCACTCATTTCAAAATATTCCTTAGTTCTAGGTTGAAATAGAATATTTTGCATTACTAAAATTTTATTACCTTGTTAAGAGTTTTAGGCACATTGCCCAAGTCCCAAGGGAGAATATCTTTTTTATCTTAGGGGATCAGGGTTTCTTACCTGGGGGTAGTCTTTTCCTCCTGGAGGACCTCAGTTTGGTCTTGAACTTCTGGCTAAAAGTGAATGCCAGTAGGAAGCCTACTGCTTCATTTTCCGTTGTTCACTTTTCTCTCGAACTTGATACCTGCTGTAGAAGACTTTCAAAGCAGTCTCAACCAACTGTCATCTAGCCATGCCTAGATAGAGCAACTTCTGTCATTTCTTTTGTTTGGTGTGTTCTGCCCAGCAAATGTCATGTTAATTATTTTTAAATTTTCCGGTGCTTCCTAATCCACATCAGTATATCTGGTGTTCGTCTCAAAGATTCTTTCAAGGAGTTCTGAGGGGGACTCATTAGATTTTTATTTTATCTCTTGAAGTTTATTAAGACCCTTCAGTTTGAATATTCTTCTCCTTAGTCCTCCAAAATGCAATTTCTGTAATATTCAAGTCCACTTGTCTCTGTTGTGGACATTCCAATTAGGGTCCACTGTGGGCACTGACTGCACAGTGTCTGCCCTTAGTGGATTATTGGGGGGGTCTCTGGATGCAGTTGGTCAGCTTCTTCTCCAGCTTTTTCAACACCATATGATGTTCCTCAGAGGTAACAAGAGTGTTAAAGAAATGCTGCTCATCAGCCCAAGTGTGGTTATGAATAGTGAATATAGAAGAAAGCAAGTGCTTCTTTTTCTTTAGGCCATCGCAATACACAGGCATATTGTTTGTCCTATTCAATAAGTCTGGGGTTGAAAAAGGAATATGGTGAACCCAATTCATGACCACTGGTCATCTGCTAACATCTAAACCTCCAATGGGATTTGTCTTAACAGGAATTGTTCTGCTGGGATTTGTGTGTCTCCCTGGCCAAACTGTGTGCTCTGTCTGGTGTGGGAGGATCTCTTTTTCCTCACGCATGATGGGTGACCTTGTGGATCTGGTAGATTCAGCAGGGTCTCAGGCTTCTGAAGTTGTAGGAGCTGCTGCAGTGCAATAATCATGGAAGATCCTCCACCATAAGGTGCTGGAGGTGCAGTTGGGGAATTGGGGTCAATAATTAACAAATCATACTCTTCTTTTTGGCCTGAATCAGGAATACAAATCTCTGAGAGTTCTCTGTCTGTAGAAGCAAAATTTTACATCTTTTGTGAGTTGGCTCATTTAGGTATACCAACATAAAAGAGTGTACATAAAGTATTTCATCCCATTTACTTTCCCTTTTACAAAATAAATCCAATTGCAAAATGGTGTCACAATTTACAGATGCATTTTGGGCCACTGTTCCCCAGAGCCCAAAGGATATTGTGGCCATGCAGTGTTAACAGTAGAAAATAACTTTCTTCTTTTTCATGGGCTTATTACTAAATACTGCCCGGTTTAGAAAGATGCACCCTAAAGGACTGCACACAGGAACTGAACTATAATCGTTCATTGTTGCCAAGAACCAGTCGGCCAACCTCAGGTAACTATAAGCTGCAGCAAACCCCAAACAAATGAACCCTAGGAATGCTTCTGTGAGTGAAAGTCCCTAATTTTTCCCTTCTAAGTAGAGGTTTCACTGATTAGAACCAATGGCTTTTTGAATCTGCTAGCCCCAAAAGTGGAGCACAGAGAAGCTGACTGACTGCTGTCTATTTGAGAGGCAACAGATAGGAGAAAGAAGTAAGAATTCAGTCACCTGTACCGAGGCACTCACTCAGAAGGACATCTGTGCAAACCAAAAGCAGAACCACACTTCCTTGTTGCAAAGAAAGGCAAGTGCTGAAAGCAGACTATTCTTACCTGAGGGAGAATCCTGGGGACAATTCCTTAGACAAGAGGCCTAGGCAGCTGGATGGAAACCTGGCCAGATTCCTGGAGGCAGCCAGGGGCTTAAGAGCCACAGGCAAAAGCTCCTGTCTGACTCGCCACATTTTGTAACAAAATGAAGTTTGTTTGCCCCATGCACCATGAAACCAGTCACTAAAAAATGGAATATCCAACAAGGAAAGAGTTCATTTCAAGACAGCCAAATAAGGTAATGGGGAGAAATTCTAAATCTGTCTCCCTGAGCTATAAAAGTTGAGAGCTACAGGGAGTTCCCTGGTGGTGTAGTGGCTTAAGGCTTCGGTGCTGTCAATGCTGTGGCCTGGGTTCGATTCCCAGTCAGGGAGCTACCCACATAAACAAACAAACAAAAAAACCAAATAAAAGTTGAGGACTTGTAAAGGGGTTGAAAGGGAATTTGACGTGCAAAGAGAGAGGAACTAAACAATTCCAAAATTTGATAAAAGGAGTTAATGATGTGGTATAAAGGACAGCTTTTGTAGGATCTTTGAGTCAATTCTTCTGCATTGTCATCGTACCTGAGGAGTCACCTGCTGTTAGTGTAAACCTCTCAGGGCCTGCGGTTTTTCCTCCATGTTATGTTTAGATGCAGTCAGTCTCCTGAACCCTCTAAAACAAGTGAATCGACATCTATGACTTTGGCATTAGTAAATTGCTATCTTCAAATCACTCTAGCATAGCTTTGTTATCTAGCCATACTTCTTTGGGAACTGGCTATTGCTTGCAAAAACAGGTTGTTGACTGAGATTGCATTTTAAAGAATCACAATAAAGCTTATTATAATAAATGGAGTTATTATAATAACTAAGTTTCTACATTTCTATCCATTACTTTACATTTTAACCCTTTAGTTAAGCTATGGCTTCAAATAAGGATTCAAATTATATTAAGTTTATTCTTTTTCAGAAGGTAGAGGGTATGTAATCCATTTATCTAGTTTTCAATTCAAGTTGATATAATTTGGCACTTGAAGGGTTAAGCTTTTGTTTTAATGATAACAATAGCCACCGCTGGAATAGAGGCTCCCTGGCAGGCAACGTGCCAGGTGTTTAATATAAATTGTCATGAATCCTGTTGGGCAATGATGGTACAACATTGCTAGACATGGATCTCAGAGCCTACTACTCTGGGAAGGTTACATTCATTTTGCTGTGGCTTTGGATATTGGTTTTATGTTGAGAATTAAAGACTTATAGATTAACTTCTTAAAAAGAAGTGTATATTGACTTCATTTGATCTATTGCATTGAGCTGATGTGTAATGTCAATCAGGAGAAGATATGTAAAAGTGGTCTTTAACCGAAAATGTGTCTAGTTTATAACACAAAATATCTTTACTCCTACCAGGTAGTTATTTTTATCCCCATTTTACATGCAGACAAACTGTGGCTCAAAGAGATTATTTGCTCAAGGACAATAAGTGAGTGGTAAAGGCATGACTCAATCTTAGTTGTATAAGACCCCAAATCCATACTCTTCCCAGCCCCAGGTGGACTCCAGTTATAGAGGAAATCCCCTTAAATGTACCTGTGATTCCTAGATGGTGCCCATTAGTGGAGTTATTTCATAAGGAGTTTTCTAATGCAGCGGGATGGTTTCTATTTCTGTCCCTCTTCCCTCTTCTCCATGGAACGCTGTTCTCAGCCAAGGAGAGGAGAGCAATCCTGGATGCTGTCACTCTGAACCAAGAATTTTAATCAACTAAGAGGAACCCATCCAGAGTAATTCCTTGGTGTCACCTGCTGAGTCCGTCCACCTCTCAGAGTGAACAGCCTGACCCTGGTTTATCACACTTAGCATTTTCCCTGGAAGCTGAAGTCACCCTGAAAATAGCCTCTGGTGCCTACAGCAAAGAAGGTGCCTGTGGGAAAAGCAGCACCCAGGGCAAGTCAAGTCAACTCTGCAGGAAAGTCAGCTAGGTCCTTTCTCTCATTTTCCAAGAATGAGTAGCCAGGAAAACCCCCATGGATACAATATCCCATCCCTTCCTTGTGCTGTACGTGCCTTCTCATTCCTTGTCTACCCTAAGCTGCTCTACTGCGTTGTGTCCTTGGTTGGAGGCTCAAACGGCAATGGAAGGTCAGAGCCTCCTGTAGTTGGGTACTTCATTCTCCCTGGTCACTTAAGTTGTGATAACACCCCAGCAGGTTAGGTTCCTCCTAACTGGTTTCCCCTGAGGGTGGCCTTCCTAAGTGCAGAGCACGCTGGTGTACTTTAGATGGTTCCTTTCCCCTTCCCTTCTGAAGCACAAGGTGATTTTTCTCCATTATTTACTGTGAGAACCAGCTGTAGCTCCTGGAGTCAAACACCACTAGGGGACTTGCCTCTCCTGTGTATAGTGAGAACCTGGTTGACTTTCTAAGGAAAAAACCGACACATTTGGTGGTGGGGGGGGGGGGGGGGGGGGGCTGGAGCACTCTATGCTGAGTGCCCTTGGACTTTTTAACTCTCAGAGTTGTCCACATTGAGCACTTTGTCAGCGACAGTGTAGGTTATCCTACCCCAGACTGGTTCCCACTGAGATTTTCTCTTGTAAGTCTCTGCTTCAGTGACCCATTACGCCCTGCAAATGTGCCTGTCCACCTCTCCAATCTTGGGGGCAAAGGTTTGCCCTGTGTTCACCTCTCTTAAGAATCCTACAAGAGTTTTGTTTGTTTGTTTTTGCTTGTTTTCCAGTTTCTTAAGCCTTTTGCTTGTTAGGACAGAGTGGTGACTTCCAAGCTCCTTACCTGAGGAATCCAGTACAATCAATTCTCAGTTAAAATTCTCCAGTTAGTTTGATAGCTTTGAATTTCCTCCAGGCTGAAGAGAATGAATTTGTGTTGTTGGTGTTGTTGCTACTGTTTCTGTAGTTGTTCTTGTGGTTTTGTTGTGGCTGTTGAGTCTGGATCATACACAAATTGTACAGAATTAAAGGAGGAAGCCTGTAGGTGTGTGTGTAGGAGGAACAAACTTTCCTCTACCCTCAAGGTTCTGGTCTAATAAATACACATGAGACAGTTTAGCAAGAGAAAATAACCAAATTTAATACACACATATGTATGGGAACCCTGCATACATGAGAGAGCCAGAGACACCATATGCAGGAGAGATTCAGAGACAGGGCACGTGGGTATACAAGACATTGTGAGCTAGGGATGAAGTAAAGTATCGTGGGGGCTTCAGAAGGTCATTGCAGAAGGATGGGAAGAACAGATGTATATAAATAAAAGTTTGTCTTGCCCTACGGACAAGTCAAAAGATAATATCCCATTATGGGCAATGCTCCTAATTCAAGGTAGTGAAGGGAAGGGCAGGAGTTTTCCTGAGCCTACAGCCAAAGTTCCTCTTAGCTTAAAACAATCCCCAGATCACCCACTGAAGCACATCTTGGGGTAACTAGCTCTGAACCTCCAAAGGTATAATGCTTTTAATATCGTGGAAACTCACGTAAGAATTTTCATCCAGATATGGAACTCTGGTACACCCTGATAAATCATCTTAAATTTTTTTAAAATAAAAAAATCACAGGAATTAAGTTAAAAGAATGGAAAGAAACATTATAGTTTATCAGTGTTGTAAAAAAGTTTTTTCCAAACTCAATTGTTTCCAAGTGACCTTGGTTTCTAGGTTTAAAAGCTATGAGATAAGGTAACAAAATTGAGGGCCAAATAGTCAAGGGACTATGTTAAAAATCAGTCTTTTCCTGGGTGACTTTCACTAGATCATGCTGTTGAGTGCTGACTTTGGGGGAAATTTCAGGGATAGCTGGAAGTAATCTAAAGCACCTGCACGTGCCCAGGTCTGAACTTCCTTGAGCTCACTCAGTGCATCAGGTATGGGGTCGGAGAGGAATGGTTTCGTATCTCACACTGGGAGACCCTGGTCGGCAGGAAGACCCTCGGGGTAACACTTCGCTGTCTCATTCCTAAAAACTTCTCTTCGAGCCTGGTCATAGTGATGAGACTGGCTGGTGAATTTGCCAGAACTAATTTCCATTCATTCGACAGACATTGGCTTAGTGCCTACTTGTGTGCCAGATACGGTGCTAAGTACCAAAGAAAAGGACTCTTAAGCACAAAACAAAACTAAAAACGAAAGAAATAATGGCTCCAGACTCAGCAGGAGGCACTTCTTACAAATCCAAAGAGTGATTGAGGGATAAGTTAATGTCAGTGTCCCCTATCTGACCTTGCACGCCAACCTGGCAAGTTGCCCGAGGCTAGCTACCTACCCTAGCACTTGCTGGGGGCAGACCCGGACCCACGCCTCCAACCCCCACTCCGTGGTTTGCAATCACCGAGGACTTCCGAGTGGGCAATCATGTTGGCTTTGAAGGTCGAAGGCACGCCTGGCCGCTAGGGGTAGAGTTCTGAGTCCGCCCAGTGACAGGGCCACGAAATAAGCGTCTGGAGTAACCCTTTTGCGGTCGCCACTGCACGGGTGACTGCTGCCGTTCTCTCCTCGGGAAAATGCAATCCTCGGACCGACTTACAAGGGATTTAGAAGGGTCGTCTGTTAGCGATCTCATCGGGGAAGTGCAAGTATCTCCGCGCGTGTGTTTGGCACCTGAGAGCCAAGCCTCACCTACAGCAGCCTCGAGTGGCAGAGCCCAGCTTTCACATGGCACCGTGCCCACCGTGCCCGCCGCCTTTGCCTACGGGGCGCTGCCCCCGCCCCCCCCCCCCAGCCGTGCGCTCCCGGGCCGCGCTCGCTCCCGCGCCCTTGCACCTGACGCACACCTGCGTCCTGCCGCTCCCGGTCCCCCGCCGCCCTGCCACGGTGCCTTCGCAGAGCGAGTTTCACGCACCCAGTTCCCATCTCAAGCGTTTAGTCTCCCGTGGCAGCAGCGCCCCACGAGTTAGGAAGTGGGGGGGGGGAGTTGAAGAAGGGAATCTTGGAAGTTGTTTGTCCCAGAGCAAGAGGTCCACCGTTCGGGCGGGGGAGGCGATGCGGCGCGAGGCAGGTGTGTCCTAGGAGATGCTGAGGCTGCTGGGGACTGAGGACTGGGGGTGCGGACCGAAGGCTCAGGTCACTCCTGGCATACAATGGCTCGTTTCTCTCGGTCTGGGAGAGCCACCCAGCTGGGGTCACTGCCGGCTCCCCCCCTCCCCCGCCCCCACGGTCCCCTGGCCCGTCTGTTCTGCTCGCGGCTCCGGGAGCCTCTATACAACCTGCAGCTGCTGATCGGGCGCTGCGCGCTCTGACCCGCACACCCCGGGGCCAGTGACCAGCGGCTTCGTCCGCCCGCTGTGCGCTGGGGGCGGCAGGTCAGGGCTTGGGACCTTCCCGGCGGGCTTGGAGCGGGAAGCTCGGACTGAGGAGCTCTGAAACGGGTTGCGCAGGGTGGGAGAGGGGAGGGGTGCTGCAGACAGGGGTGCTATGGCGCACGCTCGCTCCTGGGACTGAGGACAGGTGTGATGCGCACAGGTTAGGTCTTGCTGGTCTGTAGCCGTGACCGCAGCACAATCCCGGAGGCAGGCTTGGGAGTGCCCCTGCGCATCCGGGTTGGTTCGAGAATGCCTTGGGGGGTGGACATATGTCCGGGGACAGGCATGCATTTGTGCGTGTGGGAGAGGATGACTGGAAGTGGCCGTGAGCAGCAGACTTCGGCCCCGTCAAGCCGGCGCTGCCCTCTGCGCGGGGCGTGCGGGTGCACGTCCGGAGTCACGCGCCATTGGGACGTCTTAGCAAACAGCGGCCGGAAGCAGGGGCAGCTGGACAAATGGCTCCAGCAGGTAGATGAGGAGAGGTGACACATGGCGGGGTAGCAAGGGGGAGGGCTAGGGGCTGCTTGGAAGCTGGGGAAGCGTCTGTGCCTTGTCCCTCCCTGCTGTGGCTCAGCGGGACATGGGTCCCCTTGTATCCACTTAAGGGACCACCCAGTGTGAGCCCCACAGTATGGATCGCGATCTTAGGGATCCCCCTAGTGAGCCGGGAAACTCTTCCAGATTCATACCCAGCTGGGGGGCACACACATGACTAATCACAGCATTGCTTCAAGATGGAAATATGGTCCCCATTTTCAAGACGAGTACATCGAGGCTCTGAGACCTTAGTCGCCCGCCCTCCCACGCCCGGGCTCGGCGCAGTGGGCCTGCAGCGCCGTGTGACCAAGGTCTTGCCCCGACCGCCACCTCCGGCGTCCCGTGAGGGTCCCGCTCCTGTGCCTGAAGCGCACACCCTGCTGGGACCCCGACTCAACACCGCTACGCACGGGCCCTCCCAGCCTCGTTTGCAGGGGGGTCTCGGCTCGGACTTGGGGGAGTCAGGGGTCCCTGCAGCCCTGGCCCCGCCGGGCAAGACCGCGCAGCGGGGGGCGGCGGGGGGCACACACTCAGAACCGGATGAAACCGAACAGGTGCCATGCACTGACGTCAACTTGTCCCCCAAATCTGCTCACTTCGTGGGTGTCGCTCTTGGCCCCCCATCGCTCCCCCTCCCCTTTGCATCGGTGACCTCAATGCAAATATACAAGTGGGATGATCTTGCTGGATGCTACAGGTTTTGGACGCAAATGGTGACACAAGTGTCTGAGGCGCGGGATCCTTCCCCTGATTGGTTGCCCGGAGCGCCTGGACCACCCCAGACCCAGAGCAGCGGGGATAAGAGGAGCCGCCGGGGCTGGGAGGCCTGGGAGCTACTTCCACAGCGCTGTAGCCTGCCGCCCAAGCCGCTGCTGCTGCCACGGCCGCCGCTCCCAGACACCTGCCACCTGCTGCCAGGTGAGTCTCGAGCCTCCCGCTCAGCGGAGGGACTCGACTTCTCTCTCCCTCCCCTCCCTTCCCTCTTTCTCCTGGCCGGTCTCAGAGTCTCCGTGAGCCCGGGGTTCCTTCCAGACGCGCCCCCCAGGTACCGCGGGGGAGTCTCGGCGCCGGGACGCCCGGCCGCGAGCGTGCGGAGCCCGGGCTCGGACGCGGGGGCTCCCCGGGCCGCGCGCACGGCACCGCGCGGGAGTAACTTTGTGCGGACTGCGGGTCCTCGTGCAAGGGGCTCGGCGCCCGTCCCGGCGCCGGCGGCCAGTAAACACGCTCCGCGGCGGGTTCCGAGGGCTCCCCCCCTTTTAAGTGGGTCTCAATGGAACTAACACTGTGCTAAGCTTGGTTTTGCAGCGGACCCGTGGCCCAAGTGCGGAGCGGCTGAGCGAAAGAATTTGGTCTTCAGGTTCCCAGACATTCCAAGTGCAAACACACTCCCTCTCTGCCTGTATTCCTCGACATACACCCGTAGGTGTGAGCAAAAGCCCAGGGACTGCAGCTCTGGGCTGCGTTATGGGGGCAGCTGTGGTGACAGGGCGTTCAGTGACTGTCCTCGACGGAGACCAAGTGTATGAGAGAGCCGGTGGGATGGGGCGGCAGGGAGGAGGGCTGTGGACTGGGACCTCATTACATAAGTGTCCCTCTAGAATAATCATTCCTCTAGTTTTGCTAAGCCAGGCATGCTGCAGAAGGAAGACCAGAGTCCAGGTCTCTGGGCTCCTAGAACTTCGAACTGGTGCAAATGGTGGGTGACATGATTTTCCCCTTGCAGAGGCATCATGGGCTTTTGGAAGTTGTCCCCCTTCCTGGCTCTTGGATTCTTGGTTCTGTACCAAGTGGGCATCCCCCAGGCAGCACCACTGAGGTAAGAGAGCCCTGCCCAGGAGCACGCTCCCCTCCCATACTTCCACAGAGAGCAGGGCAGGCTTGGTGGAGGTGGTCTGATGCTCGCAGTCATCCCTGTCTCCTCCTGGGCGGGGGCGGGGTGGTTGCGGGGGTGGGGGGGTGGGGGGGTGTAGGCAGTAGCTCAGAGCCTCTATTGGGTTTGTTTCCCTCCCCAGGTCCACCCTGGAGAAGCCGCCCACTGTCCCCATCAATGAGGAGAAAGGAGATCGCCTAGTGGCTTTGCTGATGAAGAACTTTCTGAGGAGGATGGCCATTGAGCAGGCGCAGGAGACCGAGGGCTCTAGGTGAGGCTTGGTACCTGCCCAGTCAGGGTATCCCCAGAGCCCCCTTGGTGTCTTTTTGCCACCCCCAGAAATGTCTGTGCTGAGCGATCACGGCATTTTCCCCAATGGCCTATGATTTCCTGCTGTGAAACACTTCAGGTTCACTGGTGCCTTTCAGAACAATGGTTTGACCATGACAGGTCTCTGTCTCTCTCCTGTACATCAGTGTCATTGTCCAGAAGCGAGGCTGCAACACTGCCACCTGCCTGACCCATAAGCTGGCTACCCTGCTGAGCCAGACTGGAAGCGCTGCGCACACTGACCTGTTGCCCCCCGGCATGGTCCCCAAACCCTCTGACAAGAAAGGAAGAGACCTCGATGCCTAAGAAGGTAAACGGCCCCAGGAAGCAGGTGACGGCCCCTGTGGTGTGGGACGGGAGGAGAATGACGGGTTGGCAGGGCTGCAGTGCACACGCTAGCCCTCCCTCTGCCCACCTGGGTAACACGCCCACAGGGGAAGGTGCCCACCCCGGTGCCTGGAGAAGGACACGACGAGTAACTAACTTCTGTTTTCTTTCTCCTAGATCACCAGGAC
>PVJL010002423.1:0-15669 GCA_004026885.1 Lyroderma lyra
TGATGATCTCAAGACCAGGGTGGATGATGGCCGCAGCAGGCCCCGACTGATGATCTCAAGACCAGGGTGGATGATGGCCGCAGCAGGCCCCGACTGATGATCTCAAGACCAGGGTGGATGATGGCCGCAGCAGGCCCCGACTGATGATCTCAAGACCAGGGTGGATGATGGCCGCAGCAGGCCCCGACTGATGATCTCAGGACACAGCCATGTACAGAGATTATGGACAGAGAAACATCTCGAAGAGAGTGTCTGTCCATTTCTCTGCCACCACTAATTCTTTCCTGGCCGATTGCTGTCCTATCTTCCTTTCTACTCCTTGGCTGCTCTGTACTTAATGGCTCGTGGTGTGCAGAGAGGGAGGTGTGGTTGGTGAGTATTCTTAAGTTCATGACAAAGTGAAGCACAGTTAAAAGGCTAATAATCACTTGGTTTCAGCTCTCTCAGAGTCGGTGCAAAGCTCCCTGTGGCAGATTGTCTCTTTGTTTTGTACATATTAATTATTAAAAGCTCAAAAATCAAGGTTACACGGTGGTGGGTGATGCTATCAGCTAGGAATGCCTGAGGCACTCACCTGGGCCCGTGCTACCATGGCAGCCCCTACAGACCTTACCTGGACCACAGCCAATGTCGTGGCTGGATCAGCCCTTGTGGTTCTTACTATGATTGCAAGATGCACCTCAACAACAACCATCAGGGAACTTTGAGAAAAACAAGGTTTATTACTCCCAGGTCCTGGAGGGTACGTACACACAGTGAGGCAGGTCACAGGTAGAGAGAGAGTGGGGACCTCATTTTCTTGGGGTTGAAATGGGGTGCTTAGGGTTTTGTAGGCTCACCCTTTATTGGGGAATTTAAAACATTTAGAGCAAGAAATAAAGTGCAGGAAGGAAAAAGAGGAATGACTCAAGAGGTCAGTTACTTAAGTCACTCAGGGTTTTCTAAAAGGGGGACTTCGTGGGTGGGCAGCTGGCTCTTTACCTAGTTGTATAGTTGGCAATTTGTTTATTAGAGATGGATATCTTTCAAATGGATGCCTTGAATAACAAAAGTTATTTTCAAGCAATTATTAATACATTATGATCAGAACAGCTAATGGTCAGGCACTTACACTAGAAAAGCTGAAGGGCAAAGGGCCAGTTGTAACAGAATTTAGTGGGTGTCCTAAAAAGGCCACTGGACTCAGGGAAACTGCTAGTCCTTGCCCTTACCTGTGTGACTCAAGGTGAGTCACTGTGCCTCTGGGACTCAGTTTCTCCAAATGAGAGAGCAGAACTAGATATCTAAGTTCCTGTCTAACTTAGACATTTATGACTCGCTTGGCTGTTGGAAAGTAGAATGCTAAGCTCAGAGGTTTCCTGTGATCGACCTGGTGTTAAATTCTAAGAGAACCCAGACTTCATAGTTCAGATATCAGTTCCAGATTTTTATGGGGTGGTGAAATGTATCAAATAACTTCACTGAATTCTTCCCGGCAGAGTGCACTGCTATGGCTGAGAGCAACGAGGTCATGACCTCTAATGCACAGCAACCCTCATCATCATCTTACGGCCAGACTGGAGCTTCCAAGGACCTTCAGGCTGGCAAAGCCCACGAGTATCCTGAACGTCATCAGGGGTGTCCAAACTTTTGGCTTCCCTGAGCCACACTGGAAGAATGGTCTTGGGCCACACATAAAACACACTAGCACTAATGATAGCTGATGAGCTAAAGAAGAAAAAAAACAGGTCCACACATAATTTTCATAATGTTTTAAGAAAGTTTACAAATTTGTGTTGGGCCGCATTCAAATGTGTCCCGGGCTGCAGGTGGCCTGAAGGCCACAGGTTGGACCAGCTTGGTTTAAGGAGTCCAACAAGGCGCATGCTTGTTCTCCATCACAAATTTAATGAACACATGCATCCCTGATATTCCTGAAGCTTGGACAAACTGGGCGGTCCCTGGCAGTCTGCAGAGACCTTATAAATACTAGAACTTTCTTCCCAGCACGCAAAAGAATGGCCCTCCATCTTCCACTCCACGGGTTGATACATGTGCCAAGGAGGTGGGCGAAGGGATGGGGTGGGTTTAAATAGATAAAACTGATATTGGGCACAATTTTCTTTGGCTTTCCTCCTCCCTCTAACACATCCTTTGCCTTTTCCTTGGCCCTCCCCTTTGCCCCTCTCCCAGGCCCCTCCCTCTCGGTCCATTCTGGCTCACAGATGGCTACAACTGATTAGGTGTAACTAATAGGCTAAAGGTGCCACTATTTCTAAGTCTGTCTACAATGCAAACGGAGATCCCTGCAGGAGGGAGGTAGGGGACAGCTTGGCACACCATTTCTGGAAGATTGCCAATCCCCGGAAGCAAGCCTCATTTTTCTTCCCAAAAACAGTAGAGAAAGAGTAAATTCCTCCTGCAGACTGCCCCATCACTCCATTTGTCTCCTTCAGTCCTCTGCTCCATCTCTGGCTTCCTTCTTGTCAAGAACATGCTTTGGAGAGCCAGTTTAGAACAGGATAGGCAGAGTCAGGAATACGCCTAAATTTGCCAAGAACTGATCAGGAATAGCTGAATGCCTTGCTGTGTGCGAAGAGCCACCTGGTCATTTCATTTCTTAATCCAAGATACTAACGGGCAGGTTAGACCAAGTTACATGAGGATTCAAACATTTATTGTATTTACACTATTTTTTACGTACTCTGCTAGAAACCAGGAATAAAAACAGAAACAGATCTCCCTGTGTATAGACTAGTGGAGAAGAGTCATGTACACAGTAAACTGTAAGACAGTTTATATAATCATTGATGGGTCCTTATTGGGGGTGGGGGTGGAAGGAAGGGACCAGGGAGAAGTGAATGATGATAGTTCTTCAGTCTTTTGGAGGCTAGAATTTTTATAGTTCTCTTCCCATCAGGTTCCACATGATTTGAGCAAGTACCCCATATTGAGTCCATTGTCACTGTGGTCCAATGGCTTTTGGGTACTCACAGTGCAGGCATTGCTTCTCCTGGGAACTTCTCACCTCTCCCAAATTTAAGCAGATATGCAGATGGCCATAGAAAGATGGTGGCACTGGTATTAACTTATTCATAACCACCACCCCTTCCCTGCAATAAATCAAAATGAACAAAAAGTAATGAATTTATAGAAGAAAATTTTATCAAGATTGAAATGAGGGAATATCCTTCATTTGATAGTACAAACTGAGTAAGGTGTGCCTATTCACCAACTTGGGAAAACTGGACACTAGGAAACAATACACTTGTCATCTGCTGCCCATGCAAGAAGCAGCTATGGCTGAGAGGCCAAAGAGAGGGATGACATGGTTATACCCTATTTTTTACCCACCTTTTAGCCCACCTAGCTTCCCCATTAAAGGAAAAAAGTTTAGAACTAAAGATACATACAGATGGAGAGAAAGAGAGAGAGAGAGAATGAACAGAGTTGGTTTACAACTAGACTGGAAAAGCTCTGTCTTTATCTCTGGGGACATGAGGATGTCTAGGTTTTGACGGACAAGGTAAGGGCACTGGGATTTACGATGTGTCTTTTAAAGTCTGAAACTACCCTAGTGATCCCCAGGGTCAGTTCTTTAATGATGGTTCCCAACTGGCCTAATAGATTAAGTAACTCAAGATTCTTCATACAGAACTTGGCAGCTCAAGCTGGAGACAGTGGAGACAGCGTGGTCTGTGTGTCCAAATGAGGACCTGGGGGAGCTTCGGCATGGGGTCTGTCTTGGACACCCAGTATCTGCACTCTCCTTTACTTGCTGCACTCTATCCTTTGCCTTTAAATAAGTCTTGTGTGAGTGTGCTTGGTAGAAATTGGTCTTTTCAAATACACATATGAACTTGGGAAATCTTTGCAGGGTAGAGTATGTAAATTTTACATACAAAAATACACAAAATACAAAATTTTAACATGTTTTATATAGCATTAATGCACATGTTAAATATAAGAACACTACATAAAGTATTATATGAGTATATACAGCATACAATATAAAAATTCCAGTAGCCAACGTCACAGCTGCAGAGGAAGCTTGTGTGCTGCTCTTAAGACATTTCACTTAACCCGACTTCTTACCAAAGCAGGGGACTCAATGTAAAACAGAGGAACCAACTAAAATTCATTGATACCTGCTCCTCACAAACAAGAGACAGTATTACCCCTAACTTTTGGAAACTGGCCCTCAAAGCAGAAGTTTCAACCAATACAGAGGAAAAGAACACATCTAGGACGTTCTCTCCTTACTATTTTCTATGGTTCCTGCTTCCCTTCCACCCCCTTGAAGCAGCTTGAACTTCAAAGATGGCATTCAGGGTCCACGTAAAACAGCAACTAGGGAGATTCTACTTACAGCATTTTGTGGCAAATATTGGGACCAAATGGAATGTTAAACTCTGTTTAAATATGAGTGCATGAAAATCTTAAAAGAAAGGACCTATACAAAAGCATTCATGCTCTTAGGCTTAAAAAACAGCTCACCTACAAGGGGGAAAATCTGTTTCTATACATAAATACACATATACACACATACACATACATACACACGTACATACAAATATAACACAGCAGGAGAACATTTAACTTCTTGCAACACTAAATGATAAAAGATATCTAATGGAAAAAGGGGGTGACTTGAGAATAATTTTCCAGACAAAGTGCCATTTATATTAAATGGCTTTAGAAAGTAATAAAACATGTAAAACCTCTTTGAGTAATAATACTAGAAAAAAATTGACAGTAAATAATTAGATGCTAAAAAAAATATACAAGGCTCAGAAAGTGTATCAGCCAAAATCCCTTTCAGAAGAGAAAAACTTCTTTTAAGACAGCTCCCAGCTGAGAGATGAATTAGCATTAAAAAGTTATGACTGCAGAAGTTATGCCACAAACAATTTAAGTTTAATTAGCTGTGATAATCAGGATGACAAATTAAAAGGCAAACTGTTAAGGCTTGAAAGAAAAGGTGCATTATAAACCAACTTTTAAACATGAACTTCCAAACTTCACCTTATCTATGACTACATCAAATCTGAAGCACCATTAATTTATGTCCATTAAGAAAGCATGCTATCAAGTAAACATACTGCTTTTTTTATCACTTGGAGTTGTTTTATAATTGTTTAGAGAGCTCTTAAAGACTTTTTATACATCATGTAGCCTTCACCGATAACATAAAAAGGGAAACTGTAAGTTAAATAAGTTAATGAAGCTATTTCTTTTTCTTTCTTTTTTTTTTTTTTTTTTGGTATTTTTTTTTTAATTCATTTTTATTGTTAGACTTACTGGGGTGACATCTGTTAGCAAGGATTACATAGGTTTCAGGCATACAATTCTACAGTGCATTGTCACCTTGATGTATAATAAGTTCACCACCTAATGTGACTTCTCTTTCCATCACCTTATATTTAGCTTCCCCCTCTCCTCTCCCACCCCCTCCCCTTTCTCCCCTCCCTAATAAGCCAGACAGAAAAAACAAAGAACTGTATAACTTCACTCAAATGAAGCTATTTCTAACAGCCTCCCTCCCATTTAGAGCCAGAATCCTTTGACTCACTCTCTGACACAGGGTGTAGCTGTCGGGGGTTATCCACACCACAGAGAACTGGTGATAAGCAGTTTTCTTAAGAGAATCTCTCTGCTGCCTCCATGGATTGACACTCGTTTTGTAGAGTGTGATGCCTGCACGTTCTTGCTCTTACCAGGAGGTATCAATGAAAGATTTCCAGGCAACAACCAGGACTCTTATCCTTCCCCCAAATGCTCGTTGAAGTGGTTTGTTGACTGAAATGTCAAGAAATGGTAGTTTTTCAGTCAAACCGAATGCCTGCACGTGCAAAGACAGCTCATTACAGCCACCAGGCAGCAGCTATTGTAACTAGCATGCCATTGCTTACAACGTCCCAGTTTCCGAGATGGTAACACGAAAACATGAGATTTGGAAGAGATGAAATACAGTATAGCAGACCAGAATAAAATCCTCAAACTTACTAAGAACAAATGTGAATTGGTAGGAAACATAGTATCTCTAGTTCATTATCTTTCAGTGAAGGAGTCAGGACTATATTTTAGTTTTTGAGATTGATACATTTGTAAATAAAGTCCTAAGTTTGCTTTTAAAAATGTAAAAGTAACGACTAGCAATGAAACCAATGGGACATTTAAGTGGAATAAATCTCAAATATTACAAAAAAACTTTTAGACTGGCTTAAAATACCAAACCAATATCAAATTTCTCAAAAATAGTATTTCATACTATAATATATAATAATATATTATTATGTATTATATTACATATTATATATTATATATACCATAATAAAAACATGTAAATAATAGAAAGAGTACAGATTTTATTTTCTAACCAAGTATATGACAACTACAAATGAAGAAACATATGAATAAAAACCTTGTTCACACTACCCTTGACTCGAAACAGAATAGTTAGATGATAATGATAATGCTATATTTTAATGTCCTTCAGGATTAGTTTAAGGTGTACTTACTCCAAGGAATGTTTCTACTAATTATGTATATGTTCATTGAAAAATAAGAAACAAAATAAATACATTTGAACTAGATAAGATGGAAAAAGAACAAAACATACTTTAGATAATTAGAAACTGCTCATTAACCTGTTTGGAAAAACCAAGAGAAACCATTCATACACAAAATTTAAAATCAGAAAATAGAACTATATTAAAAAGAAATTAAAAGAATTATGAGAATGATTCATAAATTCCCTGGGAAATACATTTGAAAATCTGGAGGGTTAATTTTTTAGCAAAATATAAATGACCCAGAGTGAACCAAGAAGAGGATGAAGAGGAAATAGAGAATGTTGTGTGCACATGGTGGGGAACAAATATTCCTCAAAGAATGCCAAGCCTAGGCTATTTTCCTGGTGAGTTCTTCCAAAACTTTGGGGGACACATGAAGCTGATGTTTAAAAAATCTTTTAGGGCACTGAGGCCAGTGGGAGTTGGCAGCCTGACACGCAATATATCCACGTGGGATTGTTTGGGATATGGGTGGATGAATCCCAGCGGAATTAAATACATTACTAGCAATGTCAGTAGGTTTCTGTTAGCTTGGCAAAGACAGGATGGTGCTAGAAGCGAGTGAAATTGCAAGTAAGGACAGTTCTGCAGGTCTCTTTGGGGATTTATTGTTATTCTATCTGAGCCAAATGTCACCTTCTCATTAAATCCACATTTGAGTTGAAAATTCATTGTTTTCATGGCTTTGCTTGTATTTTGTTTGTAAATTTGTGTTGGTTTTCATGTAAGAGATACACAAGAAGTGTATGCTTCATAGCATGTCTGTAGGTATTTAAATAACTGAAAAGTCGAAATAAGATCAATACAGATCTGTAAGGATTTTTTTTTTCTTTCAAGGAGGGATACATTACTCAATTTTAGAAAATCTGTTCTAAGCTTTAGAAAAGGAAAACAACTCTTTCCTTTGAGTTTGACTGTCTCTTCTTCTCCATGTCAGAATGGTTAAGTTCGAGCGAAAAATTGGGACATAAGTAAAAGGGAAAGTTGCCAAGGAAGACCTAGGCCATGTTTCATCAAGTGTATTAGGCGCGTACGAGAGTAAAAGGTGGTCCTACAGCTCCATGTGGTCTAATGCCGCCCACAAGCAACAGGGCTTTCACCAGGGGATTTAGAGGCAAAAAGGCCTTGGTTATAAGATTTTTTTCTTTTTTTTTTTTCATTTTTATTGTTAGACTTATTGGGGTGACATCTGTTAGCAAGGACTACACAGGTTTCAGGCATACAATTCTACAGTGCATTGTCAGCTTGATGTATAGTAAGTTCACCACCTAATGTGACTTCTCTTTCCATCACCTTATATTTAGCTTCCCCCCCTCCTCTCCCACCCCCTCCCCTTTCTGCCTTGGTTATAAACAAAGCAATCCTGCCCTGCGTGTCTCCTCTGCGCATGGACTTGTAAACGTATGGCAGCAGGACACAGCTAGCCAAGGATTTGGGATCCTGGGCCTACACCATCTTTCCCTCTATAACCAACAGCACATCCTGCTTTCCCTCAGGATTAGGCACATTGCTGGACAGAAGTTTGGTTCTGGGACCAATGACAGAACTGGAACCAGGTCCCTGCCGGCCATACTTGCCATCCGACCAAAGGCTATTCACAAACTCTGAGGGTAACAGGTTTAGTACATTAGTTGTGGGTGATAACTGCTTAGAAGAGAATCTAAAAATAGGAAGGGACTTTAGAAATCACTGAGTCCACCTTCCATGCAAAGGAAGGAATTTTTTAAAACACTCTGATGATAAAATCTCTCCCTAAAAAATTCAGTGATAGAGAATTTACTGTTACTCTCTACTACTCTCCAGGAAAGCCTTTTCTGTTCTTGAAAAGAATCAGTTGTTAGTCTTCCTCATAAGGAAAGAATAATCCTCTTCCTCTAACTTTCACTGCAGTTCGGTTCTTTAGAATAGGAAAAAAATCTTCTTTTTCCACGTGACAATTGTTCTTCTCCCCAGCTTATCCACTTAACTCCAAGAACATCTAAGATGACAGGATATGGTCCCTAGACCTTGGTTATTCGTTTAAACAGTAGTGCCCACAAAGTGCTCCTGTGCACACACGCAGAACTTCCCGTTTTAGCTCCAGCTAATTGGTAAGTTCACACAAGGATACTTTACTTTGGGCAACAAATGCTTTCCAAAAAGGAAGATGAAAAAAGTAATTGTAAATAAGAAAATCAAGCTCCATAAACTAGTGGAATGTTACTTAATGTCTTCTGTAGGCAATAACTTTGCAAATAATTTTATCTGTTCTGTAAGGGAAATGGGCTTTGTATGCTTTACTTTCTAAAAGTGAGGTCTTCCTATACCTGATGTTGCTTACCTTTAAAACTGCCATAATAATGTAATCTTCCTGTTTCAGAACTCTGGTGGAAATATGATGAGGTGAACAGTTTTGCTACTCTCCAAAGTCAAGATCTACTAAAAGATAAGAGTTTTAAAGGTTGTCTGGGTTTCTGCCTCACTCCATTTTTTTAAATTAGAAGTACTTCACATCCCACCTCACATGACAGAGTGGCAACACAAGATATAGGTTTAACAATTATTTTATTTATAAATTTCCAGTAACTCTTGCCAGTCATATTATTCTGCATATCACAGATGAATTATATAGTAGCATTATCTTACATTCATCTGTATGAAAATTAGGGGAAAGAAGAGAAAAAAAAGAATCGAGCACACGAGAATGACACATTAAGGCTCACATTTACAGTGTGCTGCTCTGTAAATATACGGCCCTATTAGCTAATGCCAACTCTTGTCCTATCACCATCTAGCTGTATGACCTTGGGCAAGTCACCTCTGTTTTCTCATTTTTAAATTATCTATCATTTGACTTCTCAACCTCAGAATCAACTGGCTGCATGCAAATATACATTGAAAAATACCATGCACCTGGAGTGTGAAATATTACCACTATAAAGTGCTTTATATATTATTGGCCTTTCTCTTTTTAAAGTGATACTATTCATATTTCAGTAGAAATGATTTGCTTACAAAGTGACCCTTTTAAAAGGAACTCTTAGGCATTAGTCTTATTGACAATCTGGTATGATTTTGAAGCCAGTGTCTCAAGGATAAGATATATAATTATCACCAAGTTCTGATTAATAGCTAATAAAATAAAACGGCTTCTTCTCAGTTCTCCAAAATACAATAATCCAAGAATAATGAGGTCAACCTGAGGAGAAAACCCACCACCATGGCTTGTTTAAATGATTTAAAATACAAGTGATAATTGTGGTGACTGTGAACTTTCTCCAAAATTGAGCTTATTTGTGTGGAAAAACATGAAAAGATAATCACTAAAAGTCAAATCCCTTATGAATTCCTAAAAATAAAAATTCTGAGATTTGTTTCTGAAAATTTGCTTTTTTAGCAAACGATTTAGCAGAGATTACATTAACCTCAAATCAGTGTTGCAGCCAGATAGGAAGATACTTCAAATTTTTTAGAAAGAGTCACATTGCTTTTTAATTGCAAAATGTGTATCTTCAGGATAACAAAATTCAAAGGACAACCTAGGTGATAGTTATAATGATAAAAAAGTAAGATTTTGGCACATAGAATAGAACTATATAATTATGACTATCTGGCAAACTGATCTGTATTTGTATATTTATCAAGTACAGCTACCATGATTACATTTCTGGAACCCTGGATAACAAGGAAAATAAACTGTATATATCTTATTGAGTTATTATATCAAGTATTGGGCCATTAATGCAGTCTCCATACTATTGCCCCTATGTTGGTTGCTTAGGCCTTTCTAACCTTTGGGTACTCTAAGTCTTAGATATAACTGTTAGTTAGATATATGCAAAAAGTACTATGCTTTGGAATGTTCTTGGTTTATCCAAGTGAAAAGACAAATATCACACATGTTGAAAATGTGAAAATAAGGTGGTGAGGCCTGCTGACATTTGGGTCCAATTAAAAAGTATCTTCATCTGAGTCCATGGCACTCTTGGATTTGGTAAGTCGTTCCAGTTCTTCTCCATCCTAAAAGGAAACATGAAATCAGCAATTAATTAAAACAAAATTAGAAATGTAGCATTTTAAATGACTACTAAGGAGAGACCGTACTAACATATCATAGATTTTATTTCATTAAACTATAGATATAATCTGGTCAAATGAAATTAAATAAATACTTGTCTTCTTGGAAAGTGCATTTTAGATGTACAATGACAACATGAGGAACTGAAATGGACCTCAGTATTTAAATTTCAATGTTAACAAAAGGAAAGTAAGGAGCACCCTCTGCTGGTCTTGAAGGGAAATGACTAAAGGTTAGAGAAACACAAACTAGGCCTTGTTACCTAAATTGATATTCTTTTACCTCAGAAGTAGGGCAAGCAGTGTTATCAGATCATTGTAAAAGAATACAGGACTGCTGAATCTATACTCTGGCTAGGATCAGGGCATTTGGGACCAAGCTTCTAACTTTTTCATCTTCAGAATCTGTAGCATCACCATTTCAGAGGCATTACTGAGGGAAGCGCCACCATGAACTCTATTAAAGAAACAGATTAATTTTCCCAAAGAATGAAATGTTCTTTGTGTAAAATATTTCACATTTTGTGTGTGTTCATAAAAATTGTAAATTTAAAGCTAGATAGAGGAGTCTATTTCATCTTTTTGTTATAACTAATACCTAACTCCTTACTTGGATTTCCAAAATATCATGATTAATTTGCTATTAACATGACTGACAGACCCTACTAGAATAATTGCATAAGTACTGTCTCCATAAAGTATTTTTCTCTGTGAGATCCTTTTGAAAATCATCATCTGAGTGAGATAAACAATGGCTGCCCACCTGGCACACTGTGGTCTGTGAGTAACTATAAGGAAAATGTAAGAAGTCAGGCTTCACACTTTTACTTGATAAGACTTACTAGTGTTGAAGATCAACTTTCCTTATGACTGAGGCTTATGTCTCAAACCACGGTGGAGTGGAAAGAGTACTGAAGTGGGAGTCAGGCCTCATGGGTTTAGCACCAGTTTGAAAAGAACTTACTATCCGTAAACCATTTAGCCTCTCTTGAGTCTGTTTCTTCACATGTAAAACCATGGAGACTGGACAGGAAAACGTGTGAGGCATCTTTCAGCTCAGTGACTTTATAATATTCTGACACAACTGGCACATAAGGTCCTTGAGACTGTGATTTTTACTTTTTCTGGACCCCTAACAGCATTATCGTGAACCCTTGCACACATAAGGGGTCCAGTGAATGTTTGTTGTCTTATTTTTAAAAGTCACAGAGAGCTGATACATCCTTTGATAAACCAGCAGTAATCTATTAATATTTCTTTACTTGTATAACCATGCTTTGAATTGTGGAAGAACAAGGAGAAGGCGGTATTCTCACAAACTTACCCCACTGGAGCGCTCCCAAAGATGGCCACTTAGATCTCGGATCCTTTCTTGCCTAGGAGCGTATTCCAGACCTCGAGGCTTGCTGGCATTATAAATAAATATGGAGAGAAGAACGGATGGGGCTTCTAAGAAAAACTCCAAGGAGGGCCTGAAGTCAAAGACCAGGACAGACACTGTTGTGATGATGACAGTGGTGACCTGGGCCATCAAGACATGGAACATGTTATCCAAGAACTTCAAAATGAAAGCCACTGAGAGGCCCTGGAATGCAGTTACAAAAATAAGGGCTACTGAAAATGCATTGTGGCCATAAAAAAACCCGCAGTTCTTAATTTGATCACGGTTACTGCTCTGAAGGCCCAGAGTCAGCCCATTAAAAAGAATACCAAAGAAATAAAGTTTGCTATTCTGTATGAAAATGCTTTCAGTGAGCTGGTTCCCTTCCTTCAGTATCTTCTCATTATAGATATTGGCCATTGAAGAAGTAAAACACTGGATTATAATAAGGACATGGCCCAAGCCGAGTCGTATGTGACTGAAAACCTTGGCTGTGGTGTTCCACTTCGCGTTGGAAAAAGTCCACTCCTTCTCTGTGCAATTGTCTTTTCGAGAACACTCACTTCTGAAAAGCAGGCAGGAATTAGATGGGCTGAATAAGGCATCGTGATGAAACCCATGCCCTGTCAGGTTATCCTGTGAAGTTTCAGTCCCCGCAGTGAGGGCCACAATAGACAGAAATAGAATCAGGAGGGAAGCCCACTGGATCCAGTTTAGATGCCTCCTGTTCAAAGATGAAAAACAAGGTTTTACTACTGGGTTTTTCCCCTTCCCATATCAACTGTTTCTACTGAAAACTCAGACACTTGAGTACCTGGTTGAATAAACTGTATCCACTTTTTATTAGGATTCTCCACAATTCAAGTTCAAAGGAAACCTGTGGGTGCCTCTGCTTCTTAAACTTGATACTTTATTAACTTTTATAATCGCCTCTTAGGCCAGTCATTACTCATTTAAGTTTCCTTTTAGTCTATAGGTTTAACTAAGCTTCTTTTCCAGTCTCCAGAGCTGGTCTTGAGCCTCTGAAACAGTAACATTTTATCCCACTAAAGTAAGTTTAGCAGATTCTCAACCTGGTTTCCATGAGCCAGAATGTGGAGCATTTAAGATATCTGTGAATCCCTGCAGTGTGTGAATTCTCAGCCTTCCTGGCACCCCAGGAGACCCCTCAAAGCTCTGTCAAATTTCAAAGGTATTCATGATCCCAAAGAGATTTAAAGAGGAAGCTAGCTCCCAGATCCATGACCTAATCATATAGCAAACTACTGTTTTGAAAAATATTTTTAGGGTTTCATTTTACAAAGTCCTAACAATGATTTATTTAATTATTCTGCCTAATAACAGATTTGTGAGATATAGAACACATGTATTACTATTATGCCATTTTGTGGATTCATCCAATTCAACGGACATTTAATAAGTAGCTACAATGTGCCAGGCACTTGGGGAGATAAAGACGGCTTGATTTCCATCCTCAAGGAATACACTTTAATAGGGAGAGAGTCAGGAAATGTGTGACAGTGATATATGGAACAACTGGGGTACAATGAGGAACACCCAAGTCTCTAAAAAGTCAGGTGTTGCTTCAAAATGAAATGACACAAGCTGAGAGATGAAGAATAAACTGAAGTTTGTCATGTGAAAAGGGAGCTGGTGATATACTGAGACAGAGAGAAGAGTCTATGCAAAGGCAGTAAGAATGTACAATGCTGAGCAAGGAAAGAGGAGCAGCTGACTCAAGTTGAGGTAGACAGGGAGGCCTCTATGGGGGTGGTGGTGGGGATGTGAGTGGGTACAACAGCTTCAAGGCTGAAGATAATTTAGTCAGATGAATAGAGGGACACCAGCAGGGGAGGAGGAGAGATTAACATAAGCAAAGGCAGAAGTGTAAAGAAACAGGTGAGAACTAGGAGAATTTTGGAGTATTGACTGAGCACCTACTATGGGGTCAAGCAATTGCTATTCTAGGGGAGGCAACAGTGTTCTGAGAGGTTAACTGACTTCCCTGAGGTCATCCATTTATAAAAAAGCAAGGAAGGGATCTGAACCACGGTTTTGTATGTCTCCCTTCTTGACCAATGCACCTCATAAGCATAGTAATTTGGAATTCCCAAGACGTGTGTGTGTGTGTGTGTGTGTGTGTGTGTGTGTGTGTGTTTGTGTGTGTATGATGTGTCTGACTTCACCAATGTTCCCACAGAGCTTCATGTATTAAAACTGCTAAATGCACAGACCAGCCTAGATAGCAGAATACCTATGTGCACTGTCATATGTCTTCTCATGTATATACTCTCAAATAACCAGATCTAATAACTAATAGCACTTAGTGATGGGGCTACCTAGCACAGCCCTATGCCATGATGCCAGAAACTATGAACTAGCCACAAACATTTCTGAAGGTGCAGCTGGTACAGGCAAAGAGGCAGAAAGCAAATCAAGTGGAAAGAGAAAAGACAGGTTAAAAAAATTGGTGTCTAATTCATAAAAATCATTATATAACCAGTTACTGTATATAAAGACAAATGAGGTAATAATCTATAGTTCCTTTAGAAGTTGTCAATTCTAACAGCTATAGATTTTCCACTAATACTGACGCCGAGAAAAAAGAATCTAGGAAACAAAGCCTTAAATAACCTAAACTGTACTTACTGCAAATAACTATTCGGTCAAGGTACTGTTCTTGGGAAGGTAAAAATTATTAAAGATTAGGCTGATTTCAGCCAAGAAAATAAAGCTTAATAAATTACCCCATAAAGTCAGCTGAGGCTCTGTGTTCTCACAAGTGATAACTGATTGTGCATGGAAGAGTTTGCTCCTCAGTTTAGTGACTGCAACAGCAGAAACTCATTTCACTGATCTCCCCACTGTCCAGTCAAACATTCAGACTGACGTTCAGAATGCGACACTGCAGTCCTCTGCTCCCAAGGGACCTGTTTGTTCAGTCTCCATTCCTAACCATGTTTCTGACAAGTGACCTCATTATTATAATGATCTATTTTAATGATTATGTAAATGATAAATTAGGAATGAAAGGAAAGGATTGCTGTCTTTATGAAATCTTAAGTTGAATGCTTTAGGAAAATAAAAGGCAAATCACTCACAAGATAAAAAACTGGCTTCTAAGTAGGTATAGGTGAACTTATTTTACAACTAGGGAATGAATAATAAAAATCTAGAAGAATCTACTTTAAAAGTATTATTAAGGATTTGTTCCATTTTAAAGAAACTGAAACCATAAATCACAAATGAAGTACAATGAATATTAAGTGCAAGCAAGCAAGAAGCCAAAAAACTCCAATCAGCAAACCCTACACATACTCAAAGGAAAGGCCTTAGCTTTTCACAGAGAATGGACATTTACATAGCTTAAACAGTTCAAAGTACATTTTTGTAATGATTCCCCACTTTGAGTTCTCCTCAACAACGAGGTCCAAATTGTGTCAGATAAGAGAGCATCTCCACCAGATTTGGAGCTAGCAAGCCAAGGACGAGCATGAAAATAACTAAGTGAAAAGACGTTAACTATTTTCAGGAAATGGCACATATCACATTTCTTAGTAGCACACAGAGTTCAGGGGCAGATAAATAATGAGAAATTATAAAAAGATTTACCAAGTGAATGAATGATTTTGGAGAAACACTTGTACTACTCAGTAGCATTTTCCTTTTTCTGCTGGT
>PVJL010002423.1:15769-100467 GCA_004026885.1 Lyroderma lyra
AGGTGAAAGTAAGTCTGGTCTTAGTTATCTGTTACCCCCACATCTTAATGTTCAGATTGATAAAAATTCCTGAAGCCTAAGCAAGTAAGAGTACACAATTCTGCCAAGCTCTAAGAGCAAACCAGTAAGGCTTTCAGTCATAATGCCTGTCACCAGTTTCCACTTGGAAGCACTGTCACTACTTCAAAGAACAAATCTATATATTCACATGGGGCTTCTCTAGAAAAAACAGTAAGACATTTGGATGGTGATAGTTTTCCTTTTCCCACTTTCAAACTCCTCTAGGTAACTCTTGCATTAGTCACTGGACTTATTTTTTCCTACCTGTGTAACTTTATATTCTTTATCTATTAAGAGAAGCCTATTTGATGGTTCTGCTAGAGTAACACATAAGAGCTATAATATTCTAAATGAAAAATGAGTTATTTATAGCAAACAAATTAAGAATATGTGATAAAACTCAATTTGCTAATCTTAGGTCAAAATTTTATTGCCAAGGGTGAAAGATTTACAAAAGGTAGATTAAACAGGGAAAAACAGACAACATACATTACCAACAAAAAGATCAACATAAAACACAGTTGATTTCAAAATGTAACAGATGATACTTAGAAGACCTCTGTATGGAAGACAGTATGAGATTTAGCATCATGCTTTAGCTCTGCTCTTCAGACCAGCTTCAGTGCTGATTTGTGAATCAGTCAAATTAAGACCTCTCTGGGAGCTAAGTCAGTGCTTGTGGAAATAATAAAAGTGGAGTAGTTTTACTGTTTCTTTAATATAAATAACTTCCAACGAGTCAAAAAGAAGATAGTAACCACAAAGCAAACACATGTCTAAAACTCAACATCATGCTCTGAATATTAACGTCAACGCCACAGCCTGATTCGATTCCCAGGCAGGGAACCATCAAAAAAATAAATAAATAAATAAAATAAAAGGTAAAATATTTGAAAAAATTTTTGAACTTTAGGTCAAAACAATATTATTATGAAAACTAGTAATAATACAATTAATATTATAACTAATAGTAAAAAGCAAATATTTAAAGTTTACAGTATAGATTTGAATTTGGTTATACAAAGAATTAACTTTCTTAATACTAATTGTTAAATGCTTAAAAATTTAACAGGGTCACCTTGTCCAAGGTGATGGCACTCTTTGCTGGAAAAGGGGCAAATCATGTCGAGTTGGTCCCTCTGCCCCCAGGCTTGTCCACTCCCAATACTTCCTCCTATATAGTCAAAGGGAGCCACCTAAATGCTGTAAAAAGCTGTGGTTCTGGGTTCCAAAAACAGACTCCACATGGGGCAAATCTATTGAATTTTGCACTAACTGTGTTTGCCTCATGGGTCAATGTGGGGTTAAGTCAAAACGGGGCAGAAAGGCCCTCAGTGCAGCTCTTGGCCTGAGGAGTCCTTAATGTTTTCTCATCACTGCCTGGCCGAGAGCCTCCCTTTGCCTACAGAGCAGCTGAACCAGCCCTCGGTAGTTAGGACCTCTCCAAGAGGCACCTCATCTCAGCTACAGAGCCACGGCTCATGCTCTTGAGTTAAACTACAAGTCAATTTCCAGTCAGACAAGACACTTTGTATCTGCTTTGATAAATTAAGTTTTAAATTGATGTAACTTTGACATAATACATAATGATGTGATTCACATGTATATAATTGAAGTATATACCATATATACTTATAGTCATTTCACAGGAAAAATAATTTCACTTAAAACATGTTTTTGGGAACTTTGCTTCTTTATAAAAATGGTGAACCTTTCATTATGTGTCTGTGCCAATTTTTTTCCCTTTGTGGCAGGCAGTACAGCTCCAACTTTATCACAGGAATCAATATAGAAATATTATTGTTTATATATATTTTTTCAGAAGCTAACTTTTTATCCTACAAAGTGTCTTGAATGCTGATTTTAGACTTCAAAACATTTTTGGAATAGCATTCTTTAACTTGCTAGTTTAATTATTTTCACAATTCATAAATTAAATAAAAAACATGATTCAAAAGCAAATTTCAGTGTACCGTAACATTTAAACTGGATGTACATAATGTGCATTTTTTTCCATCTCTTACATCAACCATGAAATTGAATGTTTCCTCAGGGTAAAAGAAAATCTTGTAAGAATTCCATGTTATTTAGGTACTGATGGCATCAGGGATTCAACAAATATGTAACGAGTGCCTATATACTAAGCCGTTCATCTTCTGTTCATATAAATTATCAAAGAACACAGAAATTATAAAAAATAAATGTAAAATTTTTAAAAATCATAACAAATATAACAGGAAGTTAATTTTATTTGAATAATTATCGTCATCATTAAACAACAAATCAAGCTGGAGTGAAATGCCCAGATCCTATATCACCTTAGGATATTCTGGCCTTTGCTTTGCAGCACAGTCTATTTACTTAAAATGTTTATTTTATTCAAAGGTCTTCCTGGAGACAGAAAAGACTGGTGATAGCATTTTGAACAGTTTAAAAATCCATCATTTTTTAATTGTATTTTTGACCCAGTCTTCATGCAAATCCTCTGCCAGGTTAGAGTTTAAATCATGTACTCATGTCAAGCAGTTTGGTAAAGAATTTGCCACTCTTAAACATCACCAAACTCCAAATAACAAATGTTTATCAATCTTAGGAACTTCTTGGTTCTGTCTTAGTGCATAGAGATTCTGGGAGAAAAAAAATGCCTCAGGAATTGTTGAAAATCTGGCACTAAAATTTAAAATATTTATAAACCAGTCAAGTATTTTTTTTTTTTGAGATGCTAAGAAAAAACATTTGAAATATGGAATCACAGAGAATTTAGATAGGCTAGCAGTAGAGCTGCTTTCCAGATCGTTAAGCAACTTGCCAATACATGAAGCCAACTAGGAATAAAATCCTGGCCTTGAGATTGGGAGTGTTCAGTGCTCTGGGTATATCATCTGAAACAAGGCTGTGCCATTTTAAAGTACGATACATGCTTTCACAACAAGTTACTTACTTCAGCACTATCCTGAATAGAAGAGCTGTTGTTATAATGCTAAAATTTGAGAAGATAACAGCCATGGCCTAGAAAGAAATAGAAGATACAGTTACAATCCAAATAAAGTACTGACCTCAGAAATCTCTCAGCTTAGTGGTTCACCTGACAAAAAAAGCTTTTTGGTCAAAATCAGAGGGGTTTATTAGGGCAGCTATTTCACTAGAGGATTAAATCCCATTTTTATTGCTTGTTAAATTTATGTAGATATGATCAAATTATTGTATAGGCTTTCCAAATCTAGTGAAATTCAGCAAATGCCTGTGTAAATAATCTGTATGTGCAGATTTGGAAATACTTATAAACTCTAAAAGTTTAGATCTGAAATAACAATTAATCAGGCTTATAAAGTATACTTTTTTAAGCTCTCAAAGTGCTTTATAGACTTTTAATACTGTTTCCATGGGTAGAGAAAAGGCAGATTCAATTAGGCCCATTTATAAACTAAGATAATTGAGATACAGGTTCTTAAGCATCCTTGCTGTTGCAGGAATTGAACCAATTTTCCTGGTTGAACTGTAGTGACCCAATACCAGTGATTCACTACCCAACTCCTAATTGATAGGCCTTTGGATATATTATTCACATTGTTCTGAACACATAGAAATGTTAGCCAGATTTTTATAGAGGTGTGTTTCTATGAATTCAGTCACACTTCACATATCAAAATTAATTAATTTTGGCCTAGAAAGTATGAAGTTTCATTATTGCTCCCCATGATTGGATCGGACAATTTTAATAGTTTTTAAAAACAGATCCTACTGATTTAGTTCATCCTGATTTCTTCCTTGCAGTCACTCAAAGAGTATCAAAAGTCTTATATAACCAGCACACACGGCTAATATGCGGCAGAATTAAAGAAACAACAATTAACAAAAATTCCAAGAATATGATGTTGTTTTTCTTTTGAATTTTTATGGGAACCACTAGTTTAAGGTTTTCTTAGTATCCTTCTCTGTAGATGAATGCTTGTGAACTATTAGTTGGGAGAAGAGGAAGAGGACATGAGGAAAGTAAGTGGCCGGTAAGAGTGGTAATAATGGCAGTGCAAATGCACCCAACCAAGCAGCCTGACTGGCTTGATGAATTCTGAAAACTCTTTCCATGCAAAAGTACAGAATAAACAAAAACCAGAGCTCTTTGCCCCAAAACTGCCATGCATATCTATTTAATTTCTTTCTAACTAGACTTGGGTACAGCAATATACAGATATGCCATGTGATTTATTTTAGAATATCTGTGGTTGTATACAATCAGGAAGGAAGAGCAAAGCAGTAAGTTAGAAGAAAAAAACAAAGTTGCAATCTTGCTTTAGTACTGGAGATGTAGGAAAGGGATATAAATTTAAAGCTAATCTGTTCGATACAAATAAAACACAACAAATATACTTGTGTACTTATTGAAGGTGAGTAACTGTCATTGGGTACAGGAATTCTCATATGTAAAAAACAAAGTGGAAGCAAGAATTAAGACACATTTTAGATGGAATGAACACTTACTGATAATATCACTCACAGAACAGGAAGGAATTTCAGGTGATCACCTGGCCCAGGATCCTGCCTTTGAGCTGGTATGGTAACATCATTCTATTTTACAGATGTGCAACTGACTCTTTAGAGCATTTGGGGCTTGCCTAGATACACAGTTTCTAATTTGTGCAAAAGAATTAAATTTCTGTTCTCTACTACAGTCCTCTACAGATCCCTTCTTTACATCCCACTCGCAAACTGATTTGGCTATATTTAAGAGACTTCACATAGAAGACTAGTATCAATAAAAATTCTATTTATGATCGAAATGCCTAAATTCTTTAAAAAATCTTATAACACATTTTTGCAAAAATGGCAATAGAAATCTTCATTTTATAATATATTAGGGGAAACATACACATGACCCAAACTAATAGCTATGAGCAGAAGACCCAATTTTAATTCTGAATGGCTGTACACTACCAAAAGAGATGAAAGATATTCCACATATTATCAGTTATAGGTAGCACTTAGAGTTGGGAGGATACAATGTCTACACTTAAAGTACTTGTTGGTTAAATGATGAAAGTAACAAAAAGGAAAATCATACAAATACTTATAAACTACAGTAAAGCAGCTGTAAGAAAGTGGTGCATTAAGTATGTAATTTTCTGAATTATGTCTGCTTGGAGGTCCTGGATGTTGAGATTAATAACAGAGACTGGTGACCACAGGATGGCTCAGAAAATAGGCAGGTGAGAGATGGTTCCAGATTCATAGGCCAGGGAGCAACTCCTGCAGAACAGTTAGCACAGTATAATACAGGAATATTTAACAGTAAAATGGATTGGTAAATCAGTACTCAGATGATTCTTGTCAAATCTCAGGAAGGCCAGTGAGGGCAATGAGAAATAAATAACATAAAGAAAAATGATTTACAAACAAAAAGCTTCTGCACAGCAAAAGAAACCATCAACAAGGCAAAGAAACAGCCAACTGAATGGGAGAAAATATTTGCAAATAACGCATCAGATAAGGGTCTAATATCTAAAATATATAAAGAACTAATAAGACTTAACAACAAAAAAAACCAACAACCCAATTGAAAAGTGGGCAAAAGAACTAAACAGACACTCCTCCCACGAAGAAATACAAATGGCCAACAGACATATGAAAAAATGCTCATCCTCATTAGCTATCAGGGAAATGCAAATCAAAACCACAATGAGACACCACCTCACACCTGTGAGAATGGCCATTATCAACAAGACAAGGAATAACAAGTGCTGGAGAGGATGTGGAGAAAAAGGAACTCTGGTACACTGCTGGTGGGAGTGCAAACTGGTACAACCACCGTGGAAGGCAGTGTGAAGGGTCCTCATAAAATTGGGAATGGAGTTACCATTTGACCCAGCAATCCCCCTTCTGGGGATCTACCCAAAGAACTTGAAAACCTTTGCCCGCAAAGACTTATGTACCCCAATGTTCATAGCAGCGCTGTTCACAGTGGCCAAAACATGGAAACAACCAAAGTGCCCTGTGACAGATGACTGGATAAAGAAGCTGTGGTACATATACACAATGGAATATTACTCAGCTGTAAGAAAAGATGAAATATTGCCATTTGCGACAAAATGGAAGGACCTGGAGATCATCATGCTAAGTGAAATAAGCCAGACAGAAAAAACAAAGAACTGCATGATTTCACTCATATGCGGAATATAAAACTGAAAGCAAAGAAAAAAGAAATGAAGAAACAAATAACCCATGGACACAATCAATAGTTTAATGTTTGTTTGGGGCAGGTGGGATGGGGAGGGGAGAAAGGGGAGGAGGGGGTGGGAGAGGAGCGGGGGAAGCTGAACATAGGGTGATGGAAAGAGAAGTCACATTAGGTGGTGAACTTATTATACAACAAGCTGACAATGCACTGTAGAATTGTATGCCTGAAACCTATGTAATCCTTGCTAACAGATGTCACCCCAATAAGTCTAAAAAGAAAAATGAATTAAAAAAAGAAAAATGATTTAAAAAAAAAAGGTTAGCTCTGAAATTCATTTCTCTGTTTTCTCAATGCTATTTTCTTTGTCATATTTACTTACAGGCTGAAGATAGGAAAGCACATAGAAGACAATCAAATTATCCAGGAAATAAAGAAAGGCTGGAATGGACCACTTCATGAAATTAAAGAATTCCTTCCAGGACGCACATTTCAAGTTTCTACTTTGATGATCTTCTAAAGAAAGAAATACAGCAATAAATAAATGACCTTGATGAGAATGCCCACATTTTTAGAGCTAGTAAATTGTATTTGATTTCTGACACAATTCTTTAAAAGAGGCTGTATGAACTTGCTTTCATAAATGACTATTAGCTTTAAGAAATCAAAGGCAAGTATTTCATTATGGTATTTCTTCAACCCACACTGTGCCTCATCACTGATAATTAGCAACACTACAAGATTACCGGTTCTCCTAATTCTTGTTAACTTGAGATAGAAATATTACTTAAGGTAACTAAGGATGCACTTAAGGTTTCTCTTAGTATTCTGATGGCAGAAAGCCAAGAGAAAGATCAACAAATTAAAATAAGTAGAAAATAAATGAAGTGTTCATACTGGGATTTTTTTCCCCCTGGGGAGAGGAGGATCAGAAAAGAAAAAAGCTAGGTGCAAATTTATATATAGAGGAGTAGAGAAAATTAAATTTTTAATAATCCCAGGATGAGTTGTTTCATTTTCAGAGTTCCAAAAATTTAAGAAGGTACTATAAAGGTGAGAACATAAAATAAAATGAAAAGATAGAAAATAATTTAAATTTAAGCCCTATAAATAACACATGCATTTCATGAGATTAAGAAATGTAGTCCACTAACTAGAAACTTTGCATACATTGAAACCCTTCAGTATGAAAAGATATCTTCTTGGACAAGGACTTTAATACTCTAAATTCTATGTTTATCTCATGTGCGAAGGCAGATCAAAGTAGTAGAGAGAACTAAGGCTCAATAATTAGGAAACTAATATGGAGCATTAATACATATTAAAAGCCACAAAAGGCTAGATACTGTAGATCTGAGGAAGGATTAGTATCCTTATTTGATAGTTGATAAAACAGGAGATCAGAAAAATTAAAATAATCTGCCCCAGAATATGTCTCTCTGATTCCAATGCACTCTGATGCCTCCCTTGAAGGAAATGGGGACTGCTTTGTAATATGCTGCCTAGTAAGTCGGACAGGAATAATTTTAAAAATATTGTATTTGAATTAAAACTAACTGGATGTGACCCATCACAGGAACAAGCCATGAGGTAGAGCACTGGCCAGGAAACTAGGAAACGTGGATTGGGGTCCTGACTCTGCCCCCTTCTACCCAGCATTGCATAACACTTTCTTTTTGAGCAGTTTCTCCACCTGCAAAACACAGATAATCATACTTAAGTTTGTATTTTGGCGCCCTCATATATAAAATAAATGGGCTAGACTAAATGATATAAAATGTTCCTGCCAGTTCTAAAATTTTTGATTCTGTAATTTTTAACCAGTATAGTAGACTCACCTTTCTTTATAACCCAGAATGACACAAGCATACAGAAAACTAGCTTCACCAGTTCTGAGCACACATTCACAGTAGTTGGAAGATAATCATATTTGTTCTCTGAAATGTAACAGAAATGTTTTTTAATTATAAATTTTGTTTCATATGTTTACATGCAATGAATACATTAAAGTTGTTTTTAAACTTTAAAAGCTGGATTTTAATGCTGGCTACATTAAACTTCATCCAGTTGGCTTTGCTCTTTTGGATTTCTTAAGTCACCTAACATATTATCTTACTTCGTTCAGCATTTTATTATTTTTGAATTTGATAAATATGACTCATGTTTTCATCCAAGTTGCTGGCAAATATGCTGAGTGGGTAGGACTATGGGCAATGAAAGCTCTGTGGCACGGCATTAGAGACTGCTCTCTAAATTGAACATTAATTAACACTCAGGGACTGACTCCTCAAACAGCTATTTACCTAGCTGCATTACTGCCCAGCTCACAGTTCCTCTAGTGACTCGTCAGCCTTGCTAAAATCAAGGTACACTCTGTGATGTTGCTTTAACTCAAGAGTTTTCCTATCTGTTTCATATGACGGCATACAGAGATAACAATACTTGTTTGGCACTCTAGGACAAATGGTACATTGGGCTAAAAGAAGGAAGCTATTTCAGGCAAGAGGCAACTGGTCCAAGGCTAACTTCAGGGCTATGAGAAAAATTTCTGACACATCCAAAAACCCACTGATGAGCTGGGAAGCTATGTCCTAACTTAAAAGTCAATCTAATTAGAAAATGAGGTTTGATTAGCATGTCTGGGTCTCAACTGTTACCTCTGCCTTTTCTACATGCTTACAAACACCTTGCTCTATTAATTTTGCCAAACACAAACATAAATTTTATTAGGTCCTATTTTGAGGAATGCATTGTTTCCCCTTTTGAAACATTTGCTTCCCTTTATCATATTAAAAAACCCAAACTGGTCAAGTACAGAGGAAAAATGCCAAGTTGACATTCTTTCTTCCCCAAACGCCCTTCCTCTTTTCTGTGGTTCCCCCTGACCTTATCAACCTAAGCACAATCATTATTCTTCTCTGATCCTGTAGCACCACCTATAACAGTACTCGGCCACAGGGTATTACAGTTATTTTTCATGTGTGTGTCTGACCCATACAATGTAAGCTCCTTATGAAAAAGGGACCATGTTAGTCAATTTCATATACCTGAAAGTTAATGATTTTCAGCACTTAGTACACAATAAATATTAACCTGAATTTAGTTATTTGTCTTTTAAATGTTTTCCATCATTCAAAGCCTAATTAAAAGATCTCCTCCACCCTTTTCTGAGCTCAAAGTTAGACTAAAATCATACTCTATTATCCTCCAATAATACTTCGCATTGATTGCTATCACGATACACAAGAGTGAACATGTACACACAAGAATGGGGTGGGAATGGAAGCTCAGATTACAACTCTCAAACTCTTGTCACTGCTCTTTAACTCATTGTTGCTTTCATTGTTTTTTCTTTTTTCTTGTATTTTTCTCACAGTTAATCCCAAACTGTGTCCCAGCACCATGTGGAAGCACTTATCTTCTATCCACACTCACATACCTTATCTATATTACATCCATCCTTACTGATTTCCTTTTAATCCCGAAGAAGGGGGCCATGACCCCGCCTACTCTTCACCCATTCTCCCCTTTAAAATCTTTCCTTCTCTTCAGGGACTTTGCTGTAATAAGTAATTCCTCTGGCTTCAGTATATCCTTTGTATTTCTATTAACTTGCTTCCTCCCCTTGGCCTATAAATATACTCAAAACTCTCCCATCCAAAAAATGAGATACTATATAAGATCTTTCCTCTCCAATTACCATACTTTCTCTCCCTAAAACAGTGTCAACATTCATTATCTCCATTTTGCCCACATTCCACTCAGGTTTTGTCCCCAAGCAATGTTATTTCTGATCTCAGCACTGTACTCAAACTACCTACTCTCTGAGATTATCAGATATGTACCTTCTAATTACTAATTCCAAAGGGCATGTTTTAATCATTAATATGATGCTGAAATTCCCTCTAAGTCTTCTAACTTGTTCATTCCCTCCTATGAGTCATGTTCATTTAGTTCTTGCTAATAATTCCTTCTTAACATCCTTCTGAGTGTCATCGTGTACCTGTTAAATGTTGGCATTCCCTGGAGTTCTGTCCTTGGCTCTATTTTCTCATTTTGCAAGACTACCCTGAATGAGTCATCTATTCCTAGGGTTTTAAATGTCAATTTAAGGTTAATGCCTCCAAATATATACTCTGGAACATTTAATGCTCACTAAACATATGGATAAAAAAATTACTTTCTATTCAGTCATTTAATTGGCATTTCCTTTACATGTATGATGTGCTAGACACTGAAGGATATTACAGTGAATAAGTACACAGCTTCTGGCCTCATGGGAGGTACATAGCTAAAACTTCGTAATCTCTCTGAATTCTGTTTAACCTGTTCTTCCTCCTAATAGTCTCCATCTCAGCTGAGAACATTATTGATCCACTCAGAACTCCAAACCAAAAAACTTTAACTATCCAATGTTTCATCTCCTTTAATCTCCACATTCAATATCTTCCCCAAGTCCTGTCTTTTCTATGTTTAGAATATTTCTTGAATCTATCTTCTCTTTTCTGTTCCTACTTCCAAAGCCTTGGTTAGTCTTCATTATCATCTGTGGCTTGAATTTCCAATAATCCCCTAATTTTCTACCCTGCTTCCGGTCTCTTCCTCTCTAGTCCATCTCCCATGTAGCTACCATTGATAGTCTTTCTCACTTCACCCTCCTGTTTATAATCCTTCAAGTATTCTTATTCCCCCTCATCCCCAGACTCTAAGGCCTGGAGAATATGTCCCAGATCTTTAGCATGGCATATGAAGTACTTAACTACCTCATCATTATTTCCCTCTCTGGCCAAGCATGCCTTCCTCCTCTTCTCAAGAGTCCTTAACCTTTTTGCTCAGTAATTCTGAACTAAATGTTCTCATAATCCACCCTGCTTTTTTATGCATCTGTTCATTTTTATAGGCTGTTGCCTCTGTTTTGAATACATCTGACCAACCACCTTGTATTCCTATGGATCAATTGTCATCTTATCAGGAAAGTGTTCCCTTATCCCTCTGCATTCCACATCATCCTCTCCCTAAGGGAATATACCACTTTGTACTCTGAACTATTTCCACATCTTTGGTATAGAACTCATTTATTATATTGTATTTACATGTATGTTTCTCCTAAGAATAAGGTCTATGTCTTATGCATTTTTGCTAGTGCCTGGAAAATAAATATTAACCAAAGTAGAGACTTATTATATACACATCTGATTCCCAAGCAGACCACTAAAGGTCATGATGTCATAATTCTGTATCCTCAACTACCTTCCACAATACAGTTTTGTGGAATTAAACTGTTTAAATACAAATTCTTACCATTAAAAAAAAAAAGATTTCTTGAGCACGTATTTATCAAAGCTAATAATCTGTACTGTCCGATTGATACAGTAATTAAGACTGTATCTCATCATAAATGCCAACTATATCCTCTTATGTACTGCAAAATAAATTATAATTATACATATTGCTATAGGCCAAGAAACAGCTGTTAATTAAAACAAGTTAGATGTTATGACCTGTTCTGTAAAGGGTTGAATCCTAAACTTGACTGACTCAAATTTCACTCAAAATCAATACTTTTTCTTGCTAAGGAATGAAAAGATAAAGAATCAAAACGAAACATTCTTTATCATTCACATGAGCGAAGTATTTGAAAGAGTATTCTCCCCATATTATACACAGGGAAATGAAAAACCAGAGAGAGAATGTGTGATTAGATGGAAGTGCTCCACACATATTCCAAGTCTTAACTTACCTTCATTGGTTGAATATTTTACCAATAGGATGCGACTTGAGCTTAAAGCAATGAATGTGGTCCCTAGCAAGAATGTATACATTGTTGACAAGGAGCACAACATGGGATGACCACAGCATTTGCTTTCCATTCCACTGTTTTCTAATTGCCTTAAAGAGAAGAATAAGTTCATGAGCAACCCTGCTGGCAGATTAAGCAACAACGGCAACTACCACTGATTTGTGAAGAACAGAAACTTTTTACATATCTGGCTGTGGCTATGATTAACACCAAGAAAGCTGAGGCATACAAGAGAAACTATAGAGAAAGGAAATAAAAAGAGTCAAAATCTGATAGAAGGGGGAACTGCAGACATAAAAGGCAAGGGCCGGAAGAGCCGCAAAGGTAGCAAGTGAGTAACTGACACTTTGGGACTGCAGAATTCTGCAGAAATGCAATTCTTTAATTTTCATTCCTATTAGCAACTTTGCTCTAGAAGAGAATGTCAGATTTTTATTTCTCTCCTCAGTCGCAGCTCTTCCCGATGAGGAGGAAAACCAGTTTGGTTGGAAAGATTTCATTACACTGCTATTTACACTAAACTAGTGTTAGAAGTACAAGAAAATTTATAAATCAATGACGACTCTAAGATCCTCTTTCGATATGCTGAGGACAGTAAACTCTAGGCCAGGTGAGTAACTTGCCCAAAGCCGCCCTGTGTAGGGAGAGGGCACAAGGCCTGGGGAAATGGTAAGAAAGAGGCTTGAAACTCAAACCGACAGATCGATGAGGCACAACACAGAGGTCAAACAATCACCACGCCTACATTAGGAGTGCAGACTTTTCCCTCCGCCACCTGAGCAAGCCTTCTTGTCACACATGCGCACTACGAATCTCATCTGGAGCGCCCACCCGCTCACACGCACGCGCAACTCTTAGCCCTCGGGGCGCGGTTACCTCAGTCCCTCCGCAGGGCTTCTAATGGAAGAACGCGCATCCTAGAGCTAAATCAGTAACTGGCTCCACAGCAGCAGCAGCAGTAGCTTTTAGGGTTCATAGGCGTGGAAGCTCTGGGAGGAAAAGCTAGGGGAAAAAGCTTTTGACCCCGAGCTTCCTATTCCGAAATAAAAAGCAAAATAACAACCCGATTGAGACAGCGGACCTGGCGCCCAATGCGCAGGCGCTCTCTGTGTTACCTTCCGGAGGGCGGGGAGAAGCGGCCTCAATTCGCCCGAGCGCAGCCATTCTCACATCACGTGTTGGGAGAGTCCTTTGTCACGTGAAGCCCAAGTGGCGACGGAGCTACGGAGAGAGAGAGAGAGAGAGAGAGAGACAGAGCGAGCGCGCGCGAGCGAGAAGGAAGGGGAAACCGGAAGGGGTGCTAGTGGAGCAACCGGGAGAAGACAGCTCGCGAGGGCAAGGGGTGCGCGTGCGCCCGCTCTAACCCCTAACACATCCCTCGGCCCAGCTGCCCTCCCTCGCAGCCAGGTGACTGCTGGGACCGGGCCGTCGCGCGCCGCCTGGGGCGCGAGGGGCCCGCGCCCTGTTCTCGCGCGCGGCGCCGGCCGCCCCTCCCCCTCGTCCCGTACGTCCCGTCGTGTCGCGTCCCGTCCGGTCGGGTGCCGCCAGCCGGGTGCTGATGCGAGTCGGCGGGAGCGGGGACGTTTTCTGACTCCTTGTCACTGTCTCGGCTGCCCTTCCCACCCCGTCGCGGGGCCGGCCGCTACTCCGGTCCCAGGATGCAGAATGTGATTAACACAGTGAAAGGAAAGGCACTGGAAGTGGCTGAGTACCTGACCCCAGTCCTCAAGGTAAGCCAGGCCGGGCTTGCCAGGGGTGTCAGTCACACGCTCAAACTGCAGGGACGGAGGACGGGGCGCCAGGGGAGTCAACCATGTTATCGGGCAGGGACAAGTGAAGGAAGGTGGTAAGGGTGGGACACAGGAAAAGGTGCAGTCCCCACCGTGGTCTTACCCAGCTGTTGTGCAGGACTTTCCAAAGGCTGTCGTGTATACTTGGAGCGACGCTCTGTGCATAATCCTGTCGCCCTGCACCCGTCAGAACTCAGCGCGTCTGGGCACGTCGGGTTGGAAGGTGGTCCGCAGCTAAGTAGATTTGAGAAAGTTAAATCCTTACTTTGGGAGTCTTTTAAACTTTTGAAACAAAGATTTTGCTTATGTTTTTAAAAAACGAAATCAGTGTTTGGAACTAAAACGACATATGTCACTTCTTTCACATTTCATAGTAAGTTTGAAATAATTTGTGACTGAAATAGTAGTAAAAATCCACCTTGTTAGATTTCAGAAGAAGTACCTTTGAACCCAGCAAATGGGCAAAACCTCCCTTTCCCAAGTTTTTAAAATAGCGGGAACTAGTTGCTGATCTTGGATTTTAGTGATAATAAGGAGCAGCTTGACCTTCCTCTGTGTGTGTGTGTGTGTGTGTGTGTGTGTGTGTGGAACATTGGCGGTAATATAACACTTTTAAAGTAAAAATTGTCACACATTAGCTATTACAGCAGTGACTATCTTATTTTCAGAGATAAAAATTCAAAGATAAATTTCTAAAAATGCATTCAAGTTTTTATTTTACAATTCTCATAGAGTAAGTTTTTCTTACTGTAACTTTTATTTTTCCTTTCAGAAAAGCAAGCGATGATAATAAATGAAAAGTGACTTCTTAATGGCTTTTTTGTTTTAAACCTTTAATTAAAATTTTACAAATCTTAGTGTGGGGATGAAATATCCTTGAAAATGGTCCTCTTTACTCAAGAAGTTATTCTGGTATGCTGTGAAGAATAGTGAACAGTTTTACTTTGCTCCTTTTTCATAACAAAAAGAAATGTTAATTTTGTACATTTTTATATTTATTTCTGAGACTGATTTTAAGATATCTTGTTGGGCCAAGTTAAAAAAAGAAGTTGGAAAAGTTTATGAGGTTTTAACTCCTGCTAATGCTTGTATTTGTTTACTGTGAAAATCATCTTAAGATTTTTTCAGTCAACTTGAAAATAATTTTGACATTTGAATCAAATAATTCTTTTGCATATTATGTCATATTTTTAGAAAACTGTTTACCTAGGTATGTAGCATTTAAATAATACATGATTGTTACAGCTTTTTAGCTTGGGGGAGAGAACAGCAAGAGAAAAAGACCTCCCTATTTTATTGGCCAGTTGGGTTTTATTGAATTTATAACAATTATATTTATTGAATTTATAACATAGAATTATATCATTTTATTTGTTCACTAAACTGTCAAGTAATAGCTTGTCTGTATTTTTAGTGATAAGGATAGCTAATTTAATGGCCCTCTCCTTGCCCCTCCCTGTGCAAACTATTGGTTTTCAAAAGAATCCTTATAGTTTTCTACAGACGTAGGAAGGCAAAGAGAAAAAAGCTAAATCCCTAGGAAAGAAATAATGACTTATTCTAGCAAGTAAAAATTAAGAAAAAATGTTGTTTGGAAGACATAGGTACCGTAAAAACCAGTCTTTACAATAATCTTCAAGCCTCTATTTGATTGATAGAGGTCCTTATGTCATCTACTACTCTATCCCTTGCTCACTTTTGCTTAAGCCAGTCTGATTTATTTGTTACTCCATCAAACACTCTTCTTTCAGGTTTTTGCATCACCCTTCCCTCTGCATGAAAATGCTCTTCTCCCTAGACAGCCTGTGGCTAGATTCTGTCCTAAGGTCTCTGCTTAGTAGTCACCTATCACTGAAGTCTTTGTTCTCTTACCATCCTATTTTGAACAGCCATCTCTCTACCTCCTCCTCCCTTGACCAGTTTTCCTCTCTGCCTCATTTTTCTTCATGAAATTCATTATTATTTGGCTTTTCTCCCTCCACTAGATTTTTTCAAAGTTCTTATGAAGACAAAGATGAGTTTGGCTCTGTTTTATTTACTCCTATGTCCCCATTAACTCAAATAATGCCTGACACATAGTAGTTACTCAGTAAATATTTGTTAAATGAACAGTTTTACTTTGCATTTTTTTCAGACTGCCACAAAATCTTCCATATAACTTAAAAATTTCAAAAAATTTGGTAAATAACGTCTTTGATTTAGGGAAGAGAATGTTGTATTAGTATATTGTAGATGAGACTAATGGGAAAGTATCAAATGATTTATGACTTCTAGATTTGTTTTCTGATATTACTCAATTTAAATGCGATGTTAGCTGAATTATAAGATGGCTAAACATTTTTAAGACATTTTTACTATTTTATAAATATATTTGTCACTTCACAAAATCATGTATTGTAATTATTTTTATGTCAGTTTCCTCCATTAGACTTATTTATACATTCCTTGAGGTCAGGTACCAGTAATACATTCTTTTTTTTTGTTTTTTGTTTTTGTTTGTTTTTGTATGTGTTCCATTGCCTAGAAGGATGCTAAGCAAATAATTACCCACAAACATTTTTAAATTAATAATGAAAGATAGTATAACATTGTTGCTCTTTTTACTCTCTTTAGGAATCAAAGTTTAAGGAAACAGGTGTTATCACTCCAGAAGAGGTAAGTGTTGAAGATATTTGGAAGCTATTATATTTTATAATTATATTAAAGTGGGTGGCTTTTCTGCTTTGTAAGAGAAAACATTTAGTCTTAATTTGAGTAGAAGTAGGTTTTATTGACTATCTTAGCAATTTTATAGAGATTTCTACTTCCCATAGAGTAGAAGGTGTAACTTCCTTCTCAGTTTGCCACTTCTCATATTTCTCTGTAATTCCTCTTTTTTTAGAAGTGAGGGTATTAGAATGGAAACGATTCTTATGGTCACTTACCCTTCATTCATATTTGTGTTAAATGTATTGAGCTGTGCAGTGGGCTCTGTGGTGTTTGATGTGTCTTGCCTTTAAGGTCTCACCAAACATGAGTTTTCATGGCTTTCTATTTGGAAACTTTGGCTCACTGCTTGAATATTAAGTTTTCTTTCAATCTTTAGCTTAAATATTTTATTTATACATATTTAAAACTGATCTTTTTCTCACCATTCTTTCACTTTTTATACCAACCAGGTAGTGTTGAATCTGCTTAATGTTGAAAGTAATGGCTGTTTTGTAGGCCAGTTGAGTTTTATTGAACTTTTAATGTAGAATTATGTTGCGAGGAATAGTTTTACTTGCTCACCAAATGTATATATTAAAATGTTTTCTTTCCTTTAGGTAGTTTATTTTGTTACCTTAGAGAATTAAATACTGGTCTAAAAATCCTTTTAGACTCCAGTTTTATAAATAGTTATGGTTGCATCAGACTTATTCTTTTGTAATCTTAATAAATTACAATAAATTTATTAAATTTCACTTTTAACTGTCATTAAAAGTACCACTCATTGGCAATAGAACTTTACTCAATGTTTTGAGAGAAATATTTTGAAGTGAATCTTGTATGATCTGGGTGCTACTGTGAATTCTAAGACCTCAAGCCAGAGAATTAACGGATCTTTCAGTTTTCCATTGTGATGGGATCTCTTCAGTCCCAAATCATTGTGAGTTCTAAGGATTGTGTGCTGAAGCAATCTGTTATCTAAAATTGCCTTTATTTTAATGAAGACACCGAGTATGGAAGAACCTAGGAAACCGGCTTTCTAGACCCATTTCTCTGATTTCTCCTATTCTGACTTGGACAAATCAATTAAGCTATCTAGGCACAGGCCTGGTGTTTCCTCAGCTATAAAATGAGGGGTTTTGGCAAGACATTCTCTGAAGGATCCATTCTCTCTCAGGCATCATGAGTTTAATGCCAAATACAGCAAAGTTTTGATCTTAAGGATTTTAATGTTTTTATCAGAGATGTAATACAGACATGGCTTTTGAAATTAAATCTGAAATCAAGAGCAGGGATGAAAGTATGCTGCTCTTTTTGGACTCTCTGACTTTATCTCCTCAGTGTGAAGATGAATAATTAATAAATAGATGGAGATTCATATTTGTGGTCATTGAATAGTAAGTGAACTGTTTTAGAACAGCTACCAATCATAGAATGAGTAACTGTTACACTTAATTGTATCATGAAGTACTTAATGAATTTTCCCCTTTTTAAAAAAACACAAGGCATAACTAGCCCAGCTGGATCCCAATCACATAATGCTGGATTGGGATGGAGTACAATTACAGGATTGAGTTAGAAGTAGAATAAGTCTAAGGAAGGAAAATATGAAGACATAATTTGCTTTAGATAAACACTATACTGAGTTGTTGTTTTCTCTTGCTGTTTGTATGCTTCTGGCCATTAGCCTCCAGCTATCATTTTGTTTTCAATGGGAGGTGTGGAAGAATCATGTTTAAAAAGAGGGGCAGGCATTATCTAATATTGTCTAACTAAAAATACCTTAATGTACAACATGTGTATGACTTGATTGAATACTATTAATAGAGGGTAGTTTGAGAAATAAAGTTGCTCACCAAAATGTTAATATTGATTTTGTTGAAATTATTCAGAATTATATAATATTTAACCAATAAGCGAAAGCTACTGCAAAAAATATTGAGAATTTAGAAATTTGAGTCTTTGTCTTACATTTTATTTCATTTGAACATATGAAGCATGTAATAATCGCCACTGCGATTATTACATGTATTAATTATCATTGCAATTCTGCGTTCTCTTACAGTTTTCCTTGTGTTTTTGCTACTTTTCAGTAGATGCCATTAGAGGGAGGTACCATGGAATAAAATATTAAGAGTCTTGTGACCTCACAGCAATAGCATTAAAGAATATTTTAATTTTTAATTCTTTGTTTTGCTTGGATTTTGTTAAATTAATACTGTTTTGATGGTGATAAATTAGTTTCTAATAACCACAGAGTTAAATGTAGCATCTGGTTGCAGTGACCCAAAATGCTTAAAACCTTGGGGAGAGAATATTGTTTTCATTTTGGTTTTTGACTTTACCTAATCAGTTTAAGTAAAAAAGATTCTTGGAAATAAAAGAACAGAAACATATTTAAAGATAAAATAGAAGAACAGAAACATTTGCTGTTGGAAACACACTGCTAAATCTGTTAATGTGCCCTTTTAAAAGAAGAAGTTACTCTCAGAATTCTTATAGTCTTACTCTCAAATTAAAATAGTGTTATATATAGATGTGGTTTATTTCAGAAAGACTTTAGGAAATTAAAGACATAATTTTTTGCTGTGTAATTAAACCCAGGAACAATACATGATTTTAGTTATAGCTGTTGTGAAATAGAAGTAACTGGGGAAGTGTGTGTGCACATATTGCTTAAGTTGGGACACTACAGTTATGCTTACCAGACTTTCATTTTCTGCTTTTAAGAATAAGCAGGATTTTTCTCTTACACTAGATCAGTTCATGTTCATGTATAATAATGGAAATTATTTAAAGGTTAACATTTTCTTCTAGAGTCTGAAAAAACAAGAATTAAAACAAAGAATTAAAACAAAAAATTGTGCAATGTTTAATCTGCACAGAAAGGTCCAAAGTTTGCTAAAGGATTCAATTTCTTATTTCTCTTGCAGTTTTCTTAGTTGATTCAAAAGCTTCTAACTTTTTTCCCCTTTGTTGTTTGGCACTGCATTTCTCACTCTTGTTATTATAATAGTCCTTAAGAGTATGAAAAAGCTTTCAAAATTGGCTGTTACCTAAATTAAAAAAAAAAAGAGGAAGAAATGTGATGTAATAAACTATTCTTACATCATAGACATGTATCTATTTAGAAAATTTTTCAAAGATCTTCATCGAGTTTTCAACCACTACCAAGAATCTCTACTTTTATTTGTCCATAAGATGATTTTTGACATTTTAAATCCTGTAGTGTCAATGCTATTCATTTTATAATATGTATGCCTTTGGTATTATTTAATCCAATGGTAAACATTGAATTAAAAAATAGCACTCAATGTTTTTTCTTCCAAAATTAATTTGAATTTTTATGGATGTTAAAAATGTTACAGTTCTAATAATAATCAAAGCAGATTTGGTGCTTTTTGCATTTAAATTGATTATTGGGTATCATGGTTATATAGCATAGGATGATCACTTTGGTATTTTGCCACCTTACATTCAGTGATGTTCAATTTTTTTCCCCTTTTTTCATATTCCTTCTAAATCCTGAATAGTTTGTGGCAGCTGGAGATCACTTAGTGCACCACTGTCCAACATGGCAATGGTAAGTAGTCTTGAGTGATGAACAGAAAATTAGTAAAAGATAAGACTTTATAATTATGGCAGTTTGCACAATGGTTTAGGGCATGAAAATCAGAATAACCATTCTAACCCTCTTCTTGTAGATTTTTATATTAAACGTAGTCCAGTGATACTGAAAGTAAAATGAAGAAAAATTGAGCGTGTACCTCTTTTCTTTATCTGTTAGCACAAAAGATGGAAATTTTTGAGATAAATACTTTTCCTTCCTTTACTAATGTTTTCTTTATATAGTTTCTAGGTCTGATGTTGTGGATCTTTTAAAAATAATGTTCAAGAGTTCATAAATTTGATCAGCTCATTTTTAATTAAAAAGTATTGAATATTTTTCATGACATTAATAAATGCAGAGATTTATCAAAAGTCTTATATTCTTTAACCATAAGACCTTCTATGAAAGTTCAAAAGTATATTACCATTTTAGGAATTATCTTCACAGTTTAAAAGGTTCATGATACTGATTAAGATGTTCATTGGAAATCTGCTGGTAATAGACTTTAATAATGTTTTACTTTTTTTATTAACTTTTCTTTTGATTATAAAAGTAAGTTAAGCAATTTAGCTAATCTCATATTTTAAGTATTCTGAATAATAACAATGTTTAAAAGCAAATGCAATTTCATTAGTTTCAAGTACTTAACTGTAAACCCATCTTACAGTTACTGAAAAAGTAATCCTGATGCAGGCGGGATTATTTAAATTAGGCTAGAATTGTTTGGAATTATCATCTTGTTTGGATATAAGTTGTTCAATTTGTTATATCCTTTTTTTCCCCTCAGTGACACTTGTCAATTGTAGTTGAAAAGTACAGTTTTGATTTGGGAGAAGGGGTTCTAAAATTAACAAGGTTCTAATTGATAATGTTTTCCTTAATATCTAAAGAGCTTAAATAATTAAACTATTTTAAACCAGATTTGGAACTCTCTTTCATTTATGGCCTATTCTCTTCCCCTTAATTTTTATATTTAACACATATCCAAAATACTTGTTACTGCTTATTGTCAGTTGTTCCTTATCTTTTAGAGCAGGAGTGTCCAATCTTTTGGCTTTCCTGAACCACATTGGAAGAAGAAGAATAGTCTTGGGCTACACATAAAATATACTAACACTAACAATAGCTGATGAGCTAAAAAAAAAAAAAAGGTCACAAAAAAAAACCTTACAATGTTCTAAGAAAGTTTATGAATTTCTGTTGGGCCGCTTTCAGGCCCTCCTGGGTTGCATGTGGGCTGTGGGCTATGGGTTGGACAAACTTGTTTTACAGCATTGTTTCTTAGGTACCAAGGCCCAAATGTCAGGTTTACTTATGTTTATGTTTTTGTGTTTACTGCATGCATTTCTGTTCCATATTTAAAATTGAGTTAATATTGTAGAAACTCTCTTGTCTAGTGAGAGTTGTTGACTTTTTTTTTTCTTTTATCTTAAATTATAAGTTAAAACTGTATTTAGTTAGGTTCTGGTCTGTATTTTAAGTCAAATAGGTATATAAAATTTAAAATAATACTCATTTTCCAAACATAACTAATTTAGGATTTTCTTCAATATGATACATATTTTTCTTACATTTCTTTGTCGTAGTCCATAGTTCTCTAGTTTAGACATTTATTAATAATATGTAATATTGTTATAAGGATTTTACATATGGACAGAATCATCTTTTAGCTGGTGGTAGTTTATAGTTTCATTTTATGAATTGAGGTGGTTGAAATAATTTCATTGTAGTTTAGAACTTGGTTATACCCACTTCAGTGACAAGCCTGGGACCAAAGGGACACTTTATTTTAATCAATACTTGAAACATTATTTCCATGCTGTCCTTTCATATCTACATATGCCATCATGACTTCTTGGTATCTTCTTCCCTCAGAACTTCAGGTATTAGCATGACATTGTTGAATTTGACACTTGGGAAAGGTTCAAGGAAGCCTAGAAAGCCACCGAATTATATTAGGGCGTTTCTTGGCTTTGTTTTTTGCTCAAATAGATTGCTTAAACTTTAGATTGAAGCTTTAAAAGGCAGCAGAACTCTAAATTTATGCTCATGTGTTTGTGACAGACATCATATGCCACCTCAGGTCTGGCCAGTTTTAGTAGGTGGACAGAGCAAATTCTTTGAGCAAATCCTTAATAAGATATTCCAGAATAGCTCTGAAAAATAAAAAAATGTTGTAGGTGGCTCTGACCCACAAAGCGAGTAGTGTTTAATAAGAGCAGGAGCCCTGGAGACACGTGGCTTGATCCTGGCTCTTCCACCTTCTAGTTTTGTGACAGTGAGCAATTTTCTTTAAACCCTTGTTTAATTACCTATAAATTGGAGATATTAATGTTACCCACCTCTTAAAGTTGTGAGGATTAAGTAAAAATAGTGCATGTTAGCGTTCTAAGTACTATACTTAATATGAACTCAATAATAAGTTATTTTTGTTTTCAGTTATTCTCAGTGTTATCATCTTATGATCAAAATGTCTTTTATCTCTTAGTTCCAATTTTAATAGATGGTAGGAACAGGGATCTTTCCAGTAACGTACATTGTTATGTCACACAGCTATTTTTCTGCCTCTTCTTGGCCTCAAGATGTGAGCAGTACTCTAGGATTAACAATCTGAGTAGGATTGTATGAGGGGTGGTCAGGAAATTCGTGGAATTGTATGGTTATTGGAGAGGTGCTAGTGCAGAATTTGATTGTGTGACTTATTACTAGTATACATGCGAAATTTCCACCTACTTGCGTCCGTGTTCTTTCAGATATCACTGAAGAAGCATGTCAAACATGATGAAAACCTCAAGTGTGGATAAAATTGAATTTCATGCCATCATTAAGTTCCTCACAAAACAAGGGAAAACACCTCAAACCACTTTGTAAGAGATGTTAGTGGTTTACCGGGACCGTTGCCCTAGGAAATCTATGGTTTACAAGTGGCATAGCCTTTTCAAGCAAGGCGCAGAGTCGATTGCAGAAAACCCTTTGTCCAGGATGCCCTGTTAAGGCCACTTTTCTCAGGTACTATCAAAAAAGTTAACAAACTTGTAGTGGAAGATGCTAGATTAAATAAAAAGTGGTTTGCAGAAATAGTTGCAATAGCACCCACAACCATTGTGAATTTTCTCCATCACCATCTAAGGATGTCAAAAGTCAGTGCAAGATGGTACCAAGAATGCTACACTGCTTCAAAAACAACAGTGCACTGAATGTTCACAACAGTTTCTAGACCTCTGTAGAGACAACAAAGATGAAGTTTTAAACCAGATTGTCACTGTATATGAAACTAGGGTTCATCATTATGAGCCTGAGTCAAAGCAGGAGGCCATGCAGTGGCATGTAAAAGACACACCACCTCCTGAGAAGGTCAAGGAGTCGCAGTTGGCTAGAAAAATCATGGCTACTGTTTTTTGTGATATGGAAGGTAGCCTACTGATCAATTACAAGGATAAGGGTGTCACAATCACTGGAGAGTACTATTCTAGTATGCTGAAACAGTTAAAAGAATCTGGGAAGGAGAAGAGAAGAGGAAAATGGACCAAAGAGGTGCTGCTTTTGCACGACAGCATGCCCATACACAAGAGCAATGTTGCGTTGGCTACTCTTCACCGCTGGCTTCCAAACTTTAAAGCACCCTCCCTACAGTCCATACCTGACTCCCATCTGAATATTATTTGTTCCCAAATATGAAAAAACAGCTTTGAGGGAAGAAATTGACAGACAACAAAGAGGTTAAAACTGCAAATTGAGGGCAAAGACAAAACATTTATTTCTGAGGGTATAAATAAACAATTGAAAGATCTGAAAAGTGTGTTAGGGTTAAGGGTGAATATATTGAAAGGGAAAAATAATAAGATTTTTTTTTAACCCTTCTTCCCCTTCACTCTGTGAGTTTCTTATCTACCCATGTACTCACTAAGGAACAACATTTTCTTTTTGTTTAGAAGTAAGCATAATAGTTGTTCTGTATTATTCTATATTTTTTGTCTAATATTTAATCCAATTTCTTACGTCTGTCTGCGTCTTCTAGTACATTTCACTTATAGTACACTATGTTCTTTGGTGCCCTGACATACCTTAAATGATACTCTTCCCAATTCAATTTTAAAAGTTTTCTCAGGGATGTGGATTGTATGGTTTTGAGATTTACATGTAATATCTTCTGTTCTGTCTTTGCCTTTTCAAATACATTTTTTTTTTTTATTTTGGTTCTTTCCTCTCTTTTAAAAGGGCTACAGGGGAAGAATTGAAAGTGAAGGCATACCTACCAACAGGCAAACAATTTTTGGTCACCAAAAATGGTAAGAATTATGTCGCATATATTAATAAATTTTGCACAAAGAGTTATATACTGAGGGTGCAAAAAAAGTATACACATTTTAAGAAAGGAAAACACTATTAAAATGATAATACTCAGTATATACTGATAACAAAAGATGACTACAAGTCACATTTGACTTCTGCAGTTGTAAGAGGTGCTCAAAGTGGTTATCACCAGTGTCCAGACACTTCCAATTATGGCAAAGTACTGCTTGAGCAACACTGAACAAAGTGTCTGCTTGTATCTCTGTGCATACCATTTCAATTTCTTCCTGAAGGTACCACCAGGATAGCTGGTTTTCTGTGGTACACCACATCCTTAAAGTCCCCTATAGGTAGCAGTGAAAGGGTGTTAAGGCAGGAGAACGTGAGGGAAACTCAAACAGTGTTCTTAAATTTCAAATACCACTTCGGAATGATCTTGTGCTCCTCGAACAACTGTGCTTCTGCCGTTTTCTTTGGCTGCCCTGCCTGTTGCATGGTGATCACCATACCACACATTGCCACTGTAATTCAATTCAACTTGGAAAAGTAATACGTAGAAAACATCTCTTAAAATGTTTATACATTTTTTTGGAAGAAAAAAACCTTAGCACTTTGTGATGTTAATGTGTGCTTAAAGCTGTACTTACAGTTGCTCTAGACAAATTAGGAGATTTGATGAAGCTCTGGGTTTTCTATTGCTAAGTTATTTTTTTTCTTTATTTGATTTTTATCTCTTTTTGCCAAAATGTCTAGTTTTATGGTATAGAGGAAAAGGGCCCTAAGCAGATTTGGACTCTTCTAATTGGATTTTTTTTAAGTGTACCTCATAATCACGATCTTTTTAATTACTTGATTTTGGTTTTCTTTAGTCTTAAAGTTTTCATGGAAAATGATACTACCTTTGAAATCTTAAAAGCTCAAAGCTAAAGATTTTATCATCCCTAATGTCATTAAGAGATTGCCTGTAGGTTCAAAGAATCTTTCTGAAACAATGAGTATCTTATTTATGAAGTTAATTTGAAAACAACATCAAAAGGTTGTTATAATCTCTATGTAATCACATAATAATACACTGATTTCTGTTTTAATTTACCCATTATAGGAAAGGGAAAATATGTAGAAAACATCAATTTCTTCTTCCCTGTGTCATATATTTTTTTTTAATTAGGATTGATCATTTATATACTGCTTGTTTTAAAAACATGAGGAAATTCATAGCAATTTGTCGACTCTACATCATAATGTTTTTACCTTATAATTGTTCAATTTTAGTCTTATATGAATAATAATACACATTTGCTACACAAACAGCTTGACACCAGTATTGTATATCAGACTAAAATTCAGCAGTTTAGTGAATTTTACACTGATTTTTTTCATTTTGAATAGAATTTAAATATAAGTTATGAAATTCATATTGAAAGTAAACTTTAGCATTGCAAACTGGAGGTCACCTCTGCCACCTCTGAGAATGACTGGTGGTACCTCCATGTTCTGAGAGTAAAGCCATTAAAAATAAGGTATTATTCATTACCCTGAAGTTGAACAATGTCATCTCTGACTTCAGGTTGTTGTTTTTACAGACCATCAGGTAAAGAACTCATAAAACACTTCAGGAGAGAGAGCCTTTCTACTTGTCTTTTGACAAAGTTATTTGGAGAAAGATAAATATGGTCAAATAATTATGTGTCTCTGGGCTGAATGTTACTCTTTAATCATTTTTAATTAGAAGTGAACTTTAATATTTTGGTGATAGAAATATAATAGTTTATGGTACAAATGTACTTTTTTTCTAATGGATTTATAGGAAGCAGATTACATGCTACCAACTGTATTTGCCATTTTGTTTATAGTGCCATGCTATAAGCGGTGCAAGCAGATGGAGTATTCGGATGAATTGGAAGCTATCATTGAAGAAGATGATGGTGATGGAGGATGGGTAGACACTTATCATAACACAGGTAAGAGGAGAGTAGAATGACATATTTGGTTTAAATTGTTTACAGCCTTGGTTTAAAAAACAAAACACAACAAAATAAAAAAGAGTATGCATAAGAAACAGTAGGTTTTCACCAGAATAGAAAGTGGACCATTTAGAAAATAAAAGTGCTCTTTGGAGTATACATGATTTCTATAGTACTGCTATTTTAGTAGCAATTTATTACTTTATTATAAGTTATTTTCTTTATTTCCAAAGAAAGAAAACCAATTAGAAATACTGTATATGCATACAACTTTTCTTTGAATACTTTATTTACATGTCATTCCATTCCTGAAGATGATGAGCTTTAGGATAGGAACCATACACTACTCATATTCATTTTACTCAGAAACCTGGCATTTAAAAGTAGTAATTATTTGTTGAATGACTGTTAAGACAATATTAAGGACTGTAAGGTCTGTGATGGTAGAGATTTCTTGTTGAATCCTTAATATCTATCATAGTATCAAACTTAGAAATTGTTCAACAAATTTTTGTTAAAGGATTTGGCTAAATTTAAGCCTTTTATAAGTATACGAGGGCTGCCTGGAAAAACATCCAGCCATAGATGCCTCTATTTTTCATATTACATGGCCGGACAGCCTTTGTGTGTTTGCAGAAGTTATTTGGAACTCTGAATATGATTTTTTTATTCCAAGTCTTAAATTCCTACAGGGTCACTATATTTATATCAACTATGTAAATGCATATTATTATATGTTTCTATATATCTACCTACCATTTATGACTTAATTTTAATTAATATGTTCTGAGTTGAAATCTAAGGTACTAAAAATAAGTTTTCTCCCTCTAAGCCAGTGGTTCTCAACCTTCCTAATGCCACAACCCTTTAATACAGTTCCTTGTGTTGTGGTGACCCCCATAAAATTATTTTCGTTGCTACTTCATAACGGTCATTTTGCTACTGTTATGAATTGTAATGTAAATATCTGTTATGTGTTTTCCGATGGTATTAGGCGACCCCTGTGAAAGGGTCGTTTGACCCCCAAAAGGGTCGCGACCCACATATTGAGAACCGCTGCTCTAAGCCTTAGAGTCGGAGGTATATCAAAATTGTAATAGAGTAGGGTTTCTCACCTTTACCAGTATTGGCCTGGGTGACTCTTTATCATAGCATTTCCTGTACAAATGCCCGAATGTTTAGCAGTATCCCTGGACTCTACCCACGAGATGCCAGTAGCATTCTCCCAAATGTGACAACCACAAATGCCTCCAGGCATTGCCAAATACTCCGTGAGGGGCAAAATTGCTGCCCTTAATATAGACCCACTGCAGGAGACAAAGGCTAAGTAGCCTGTCCAGGAAAAAGTACCTTGTTAATGTCAGCTTCTCCTCTGCTCCAAATAAAGGACACTGCCGTCTGTTTTTTTATGGCAATAATAGGCACAGATTCAGAACTTGAGCTCCTTTAATTTGAAACGCACTTGTTTCCTAATGAGTTGAGTGTTGTTATGTCAACGCCTAAAGAAAATAGCAGATTGAACAATTTTTTAAACTAATTTCAAAAATCATCCTCTTTTCTTTCACCAAGTAGTGCAGTTAGACCTTTTTATTATCTGTCATTCCAAAATCATTCAGTTGCTCTGCTCTAGTTTTCCCGTGACTAGAAGTGTGGACAGCACAACTGTAGTAAATTGTTGACTGACTAGAGCCTTTGGTTATAGCACTGTTTCTTACATCAAGTTAATGAGTTACTCTGTTGTCTAGTATTTTTTTTGTAATCATATCCTAAATTCCAGGTACCTGTTTACAAAGGCATTCATTACCTAGATAGTAGGTGACAGTATGATTGGATTGACAAAAATCTAAAGAAATTCACAGCTAAAAAAATTGGTTGCTCCACTAATAGGGGACAAGTAACATTTTCATATATGGAAAACAACATAATGTGTTTACTGCAGTTAATTTGATATACATAATAAATTCTAACTAATGTTTATGAGAAGTACTCTTAGAATTTTAGGTTTAAAACTATTAATCCTGATTTGATTAAAACATTGCTTCCACTGACTCACAAAATCAGGTATATGGTTCCTTGTCACCTCAGTTCCTTTTGCTTCACTTCTTTCAAGTTTCTTTGATTTCTCTTAGCCCTTGTATTGATGATGGTTCTTCAGAGAAACAGAATCAATAGAATGTGCATGTAGATAGAAATCATAGATTATAGATATAGGTATAGATATAGGTATAAATAGGCATAGGTATAAATAGATTTTTTTTTTGAGGAATTGGCTTATATAATTGTGGCAGCTCGCAAGACTGCAATTTATAAAGCAGACTGGCCAGCAGGCTGAAAACCCAGGTAAGAGTTGATTACTGCAGCTCAAGCAAGTCTAAATGGAGACTAGAGGCAGAATTCTTTTTTCTTCCTGAGGACTTCATGTCTTTTATCTCCTAAAGCCTTCAGCTATTGGATGAGGCCTACCCACAATATGGAGGGTAATCTGCTTTACTCAAAGTCTAATGATTAAAATGTTAATAACATCTAAAAAATACTTGCACAGAGACATCTAGACTGGTGTTTGACCAAACATCTGGACGCAATAGCCTAGCCAAGTTGATGTAAAGTTAACCATTAATCACATTTGAGAGCATTACCCTTATTAGAGTCATTTGAACTTTTTATATTTTTATATTTTTATTTTTACCAGTATGCTCTACTTTTAGGACAGTCTGGTTTAATGGAATACTACTACATTTTATTTAGACAGATTGTGGACGTTTATTTTCTTTGTTTCTGTGTACTGGATTCAGTGAATTGTTTTGTAATACCAATTCAATATGTTAAGATTTGGGTTTTACTGTTAATGACATAATCAAACCCATTATATAGTAATTACTGGGTTTTACTGTTATGACATAATCATACCTTTTATATAGTAATTTCTAGAAAAACTACTATGAAGTAAATGCTTTATGCTAGAGCTGTGAATTGTGGCATTTTCCATTTGTGAAAGTGAGTCATTGGTTTTGACTTCTAAAATCCTTATAAAGGTTTTAGAAGATTAACAAAGGAGCAAAGCATATTTTATATGTGTGATTTTTTTTCCTTTAGTAATTCCATCCTTGTTGAAATATCTAATTGAGAACACTGACATTAGAAATATTATTTAGCTGACTGGTGGTGCTACTGTATGTGTAATGCCACCTTTATTTAGACAAGTAGGTTCCTAGGTAGTTGTTTAACCAGAGCAGTGGATAGAATGTGTGGATTTGAATCCCAGTTTTTTACTTAACTGACTGTGAAGCTCAAGCAAGTTATTTTACTTCTCTGGAGACTTTAGTTCTTCATTGGGAGAAATTATTACCCAAACTACCTCACAGTAGTGTTTGTAAGGATTATATAAGATGTGGATTCAGTAAGATAGAAAGCCTTATAGAATGTGATATGGGATTACTGCCTCTGGGTGTCCTCGACTTCTGAAGCAAATGGGATATTAATATAACTATTACTTTGTTGAGAAAGTTTTGATTTAAATAAAATGTAAATATAAATTGTGTAGTCCCATAATGTGTTTATTTCTGAGAATGAATATGTATTTTGATAGAGGCTAACACAAGGAAATGAAATAAAGAAAAGTAAATGAGGAATAGTGAATAAGGAATGATAGAGTAAGATAATTCATGGTAAAATACTGACTTGGTATGTTTATTTTCATTTTTTAATTTGAGAAGTGCCTTTGGGATTATTTCTGTCTGTTATAATTCTCATTTCAGAGTAGTTATATGAATTTAGATCATTTTGTATTGCTTGATTCAGGATGATGGTTACAGTTTAATTTGTTACTCTTTTCTGTACAATTTTAAACAGGCATTACAGGGACAACTGAAGCAGTTAAGGAGATTACACTGGAAAGCAAGGTAATGGTTAGATATTTTTCAAAATTCAGTGACCTAGTTATTTGAATATATATATAGTTTTAAGATTACTCATATCATTCTTATTTAAACTCTGATTATTTATTAGCAAGATTCTTTAAATTCTAGCTTTTACTTCGTGTTTATTTTTCTGTATCAACATACCAAAACACCACTGTTTGCCAGTGCTTCTCTTCTTTTCCTTTATCTGTTGTATGGTTGAGAAAAACATATTTTGAGATTGTAACTGATAAAAAGTACTAATTTTTATTGGAAAGGCTTCTAGGCTACTTTAAAAGAAATGTTTTGTTAATTTTAAGTATCAAATGTTCTGTAAGCGAAGGTTTTTGAAGTGGTTTATCTAATTGCTAATTAGTAGATGGTAATGATATAGTTTAAATTTTGTAATTTAAACATTGTCTTAAACAAGTTACTCATTACTGCTGTAGTTTCTTAATTTATTGCTAATGTAAGTGGGATTTTTTGTTTGTTTTTGAATATTTAAAGGTAAACTTCAGCATTGTTCAAAATAATGACATTTTGAATCATGAGTGGAAATTAAATCAGTTAGGTTTTACTATACAATATATTTTGGGGGGAAGGTAAAAATATACAATTGGAATTTTTCTGCTTGAAAGTTTCCAGTTAATTCAGACCTTCAGTATTGTATTAGCTTTTCATTTCTAAAGAGAATGATTGAAATTGTCTTTATATTTGTATATAGTTATTTGAAATGTAAAATAAAATAATATAATATAAAATGCCTTTACCTTTATCTTTTTAAAATTATTTTGTTAATAGTCAGGTGTATTTAAGAATAGAATAGAAAGAATAATTGTGTTCCTTTTTGTCTTTATGAAACTTTCAAGTACAGCTTACTTAGTTTGAAATATTCTTTGTGTGTTTATGTCATTTGGATCTTTTGGGGTTTGTAACTGGGGTTTAATAGGAAATGTTAGAAACTAAAACAAGTTTTATTTTTTTTTCACTGTACAATTTTATGCTTGCTAGTTTTATTATCCGTGATAGGATGCCGTTCATTGGCTTGAGAATTTTATCCTTTTGAAATTCTGCTTTTTGGAGAGTTTGAATGACTGAATTTGTATAGAAATTGTCAAATTATACAAATGGCTTTGCTACTTCAAAATACCTTGTTTACTCCAGCCATTAATATAATATATATGCTTTAGATTTGAGGAATGATAAATGGCAGAGTAGTTTGGATAACGTTGTTTTGATAGGTTTATGGGAGTTCTTTCAAGAATTTTCAATAAATGCAGTAGCGGTTAATATGGTACTTGGTATCCCACTTAACATCCTTATGTCCTAATAAAGGAAGAATACTTAGAATAAGTTGTAACTAGAATGTGACTTTCCTGTCATTTTCTATTTAATATAGAATTTACTATTTTCTATTTAATTTAGTGCTCAGAATGCTTGCCATCCAGATCCAAGTATTAATCTTTGTTCTTGATTACTACTGTATTTAGTATGAATAGTCAACATGATTAAAATTTCCCTTATGATCAGTTAGCTTATCAGATATTGACTCATCTAATAATTACCCAGATACTGATCTTTTTTCTGTGCTTTCACATTTTTGGTGTAATAATGACACATGTGATTATCTCAGTTTCTAATGGTAAATAAAATAATCTCTAATTAAAATTGTAAATTTGGTGAAACTAGATGTCCAATTTTTTGACTTACTACATTAACTTCAGAGTTTTAGACTATTTTGGGAAAATGATAAATGTATATTAGGCTTGTTTTTGGTTAGCATCATTTTTTCATTCTAATATAGATAAGAAATTGAACTGAAATCTTATGTGTTATAATAAGTGTAATTGCTTAATTTAGCCAGGATAAATTAGAATATAATAGTGTTTGATTTATAACAATAAATTTAACATATAAGTGTATTGTCATTCATAAATGTATACCTTTTTTGTCCTTAAAATTATGTGTGCAAGTTAACAACTTTGAACTGATTTTCTAATACTAATTAATTAAGTAAAAATACTGTTTTATCCGAAGTACAACTGGCAGCTGTTTTTAAATGGTTTGCTGAAATTACTCGGTGCTTCTATGATGCCTTTCATATTTTTCAGTCACAGCACTTAGCACATCAATTTTAATGATTATTGTATGGGTTTTTCATCTCACTGGAATAGGAGTTTGTTGAGGATAAGAACTGTCTTATCACTCTTGTTTTCACAGTGGTTAGCACTGTGCTGGTATGTGGGTGCTCCGTATTTAAACTAATGAACATATGTAAGTGACTTTAAATATAATTAATTTCAAAGGACAGTATAAAACTCCAAGATTGCCCAGCATTATGTGAGGAGGAGGAAGAGGAGGAGGAAGGAGAAGCTGCAGATATGGAAGGTATTTGTGTTCCAGATTTGCTTTAATTGCACTAGAATATTGATCTTGGAAATTGGTAATTTATGTGGATTAAGAATTCTGTTCCATTGAATTCTAAATTTTAATATCTAACAGTCTAGAGAGTATTTTATTTAGTTTAAATTTAATTAGTGCAGAATTTATTTTGATCCTGAACTGTTCTACTTTACGTAGAGTGTAGCCTTGTTAAATATTTTTATTTCAATGGTGTTTGTTTATTTTTTCCTGCTTCATTCCCTATACTTCCAGATAAATTTTTATCTACTCTATGGCTTTTGTAATGGTGTGATGTGATCTGGCATGGAAATTTGTACAATAGGAAAAATGGTGTATAAATTATATTAGATTCTCAATGAGAGTTTAAATATTAATATATATGGGTATATAGAGAGAGCAATTGGAAAAAGGAAGAGAATATGAAAAAAGATACAGAGGGCAGACATTTTGGAGGCTGTAAGGTGGCCGAATTCCCAAAATACATAGAATTTATAGTGAGATAGAGATGTTTTATAGCATGCAAAAGTAGAAGATGCTGCCGAGTAGAGTTGAAGCACAGTAATGGCAAGTGGTGTTTGTTGATAAGGAAATGACAGCATGGCCTAATCAACAGAGTAGCCTTGAATTTAAAGTAACTTTTAGTTTTGTTTTCTAAATTTCTTTTCATCCCCCATGAAACTTAGCTGTGCATCTCTTTCTGAATTCTAGGCAGAGCCTTGTCTTTATTTCCCTGATTAACTCCCATTCTTTGAGGAAACATAAATGAGTTACTTGTAACCCAAATTGCTCACAGGAACCTCACATACCCCGTCTATGCTCAAGACTTCCATATCTGAACCGCCAATCCAGATCTCCTGAAATTCAGATCTACTTCTTTAGTTTTATTTCCACCTGGGTGTCTCATAATTATCAGTGGCATGTTCTTACATGAATACTCTTTTTGGATTCCATCTGCCTCTGAATAGCATACAGTTAGGAAAACTGGGGTCGAGGAGGCAGAAAGAACCCTATGAGTAAAGCACTGTTTTTAGAGTACAAGCTGTGGGACTGCCTTAAATATCTGACAGCCTTTTAATATGTTACATTTTCCTTGGAGAGAGTTAAAGAAACAATTGCTATGTATGGAATTTTGCCTAAAAAAAACTGTGTTGATGGTAGCTAATATAACCGTTAATTTTCATTATTCTACAAATATTTATTGAGCAGTGCAGTATCTGTATATCAGATACTGTTTTTGGTGCTGGAGATAAAGCAGTAAACAAACAAAAAAACAATAGATAAGCAAAACATATACTATATTAGATAGTTATAAGTATGGTCAATAAAAAAACAAAGGGGGAGATAGAGAGTCTTGGGGTGTGGAATGAGTATTGTAATTTTTAAGTGGTTGGCCAAGAAGAACCTCATTGAGAATATACCTTTTGAGTCAAGTCTGGCAGGAAGTAGTAAACAAGCTATTTGGATATCTGAGGAGCAGTGCAAAGGCTCTGAGGTAGGATATGTGTGGCTTACATAAAATACTGTGAAGAGGCTCCTATGTTCAGAGAAGTGAGGGGAAAGTAGTAAGGCATAGAGAGAGAGAGAGAGAGAGAGAAATCTTGTAAAGCCCTAGAGCTTTAACTCAAAAGTGAGATGAGAAGCCATTGCAGGGCTTTTCTAAGTAGAGGAGTGACTTAGAATGAGATTTAACATTTTATCAGAATCACTGTGAATGTAGTGTTGGGAATAGAAGATGAATACGACAGTACTTAGGAGTTTTATTTTGATAATGTAGGCAAGATATGACAGTAGGTGGGGCCCAAATGGTAACATTGGAAGTGCTAAGAAAGAGCATTCTGGACGTATTCTAAGGTGGTGCCAAAAGGATTTGCTGCTGGAATGGATGTGGCATGAGAGAGACAGAATAGTCAAGTGTGACTCCAAGGCTTTTGACGTGTGTCTGGAAAGAGATTAACTGAGATTGGGAAAATGATAGGACTGAATAGCTTTGGAGGGGGAGTTGGGAGCTCAGTTTTGTACATGTGATATTTGTGATGCCCCTTAGTCTTCATTAGAGTCATAAGTAGACAATTAGGTATCCAGGTCTGCAGTCAGGGAATAAATATGGGAGTCATCAGCACTTAAAGCCATTGAGACACTAAAATTATCAGAGGGAGTATAGATAGAGTAGAGAACAAATTCCAAAAACTAAGCAGAGTTGTTTTATTTTTATTTTGTTTTGTTTTTTTGTTTGTTTGTTTTAATGGTCAAGATGATAAAGAGGAACCAGCATAGGAGATAGTGAAGGGAAAGCCCAGGAGTAAAGCCCGGAAATTGTAGTTAGTATCTTAAACACCAGGGACAGAAAGTGTTCCAAAGAGGAGGGAATAAATCATTCCAGATGTTCCCTGAGAAGTCAGTTAAGATGAAAACTGGGAATTTACCACTGGATTCAGCAAAGTGGAAGTCACTGATGACTTTAATGAGCACATTTGATGAAATTATGTAAACAGCCTTGTGTATGCTATGGAGTCACTGGGAGCTATAGTATAATTCCCAGTTGGTATTATTAATAAACTATAGCACAGACCAAGCCTTAATCATGTTACCTTTCTCTGACTCTGCCAGGTGAAGTATCTCCTGCTTTAGAAGTATGTGTGGAATTAGCTCACTCATATTTATTCAGTATCCTTAGTTAGAAACAAAAGGAAAAATCCAGTTTTTCAATGATGCTTTCAAGTAATGTATAGTTTGATTTAGGAAATTTTTTTGAAGTTGATTAATCTTGTTGCTTTTTATAACAGAATATGAAGAGAGTGGATTGTTGGAAACAGATGAGGTTTGTAAATTGAGTTTTCTTTAGTTAATTTTTAGTGAATAAACTTGAATATTAGTGTTTTTATTAATATCTTGGTCTTTCAAATAAGTTTATTTATATGTGTACATTGGATATAGCATATAATATTTTACTTTGAGTTTTAAGTTATCTGCTTTTGTAAAAGAAATACATAGAGTGGGAAAAATAGATTTTGTAAAATGTCACATTCATACTGATTTTAATGGTTGTAAATCTTTCTCTATTATTACCAGGCTACACTAGACACAAGGAAAATAGTAGAAGCTTGTAAAGTTAAAACTGATGCTGGAGGTGAAGATGCTATTTTGCAAACCAGAACTTATGACCTTTACATCACTTACGATAAATATTACCAGACGCCACGACTATGGTTGTTTGGCTATGATGAGGTAAAAATAAAGAAAAACTTAATGTAAATATTTTAAATTGTTGGGTTTAGTTCCTTCATCACTAGGTCTATGGATATATATATTGTGGCCTTTTAAATTTTTAGAAATCATTTCTTTCACAATTTTATGATTAAATTGCACTAGATTCTTATTTTGAAGAAACTATGGATTATTCATTGCGACAATAACACTACTAAAAATTAAACATAAATAATCTCTTACATATTCATTGCTTGGTCCCAGAGCTTATTCCATCAAAATGTGATAGAAATTGAACATGGTTTGTTGTATTAAATTTTGTTTGGGATTATACCTGTTGATATCTAGGCATTTATAGAATGATCACGTCACATGTACTTTTTTTGTTAAGATAGAAAACATTTTTTTAACTCATTCACTTAATTGATATAAAGGATAACTAAAATAAAATTAACTTGTTTAACCTGTCATTCCAATGACTATAAATGAGAAAAAATAAAATAAGCCTAAAATATGAGTTATAAAGTTACAAAATGTTTGGATAGCCATGAACCTGTCTTGCTGTGTTATCTTTAGTGCATTAGGTTGTGGTTGATGTCATGTAGTCTGATAGGCAGACTTCCTCCTTCCTCCCTTCCTTGGTATAAACTTTCCACCAAATAATTGTAAATAGTCTAGAATTCTGAATTGCAAGCGATGTGGGAAGTGGGGATAAATACAAATGTTGAAGTTTAGCCCTAAAATTTTTAAACAGTAATTTCAAACCAGTTTTTTAATGGTTTTAGCAACGGCAGCCTTTAACCGTTGAGCACATGTATGAAGATATCAGTCAAGATCACGTGAAGAAAACAGTAACCATTGAAAATCACCCTCACCTCCCACCACCTCCTATGTGTTCAGTTCACCCATGCAGGTATGTGTGTGGGTGGATTTATTACTTGGGAAATCTATAAATGTGTACCCTGACAGAAAAAATTTACTTAATAAGCAAATAAAATTTCTTCTTTAGAAATTTTCTCATGCTTAAATACGTAAGAAAAAGGAAAAAAACTTTACAAATTTATATTTAACTCATTAAGAATATTCTTTGGTTCTTTGTATGTGTTTTGAGACAGTATAGGTCTTTGATTTTAACTCCTGTTTTTAGCTCCAGGAGTAGTTTGGAAGATCTTTTTTAGATTAAAAAAATATTTCATTTAAACATTTACTCTATTGTGAAATATCTTCCTGCAAATATGGAGTATAAAGTTAACCTTTTGCTTTTTCTAGGTGACCATTTATCTCTTTTTATTGGTTAGTAAAGGGAGATGTGTGTTGAATTTGTTTCCCTTTACTCTTCAGTTAAGAAGCTTTCAACCCTACCAAGTCAAGTACATTTTATAATTGGGGGTTTTCTTTATATCAGTGTTTTCACAAGACCAAATAAATGAAGCTGACACTATATATACACAATTTGTTTGAAAGTTTCCTTTTTTAAAAAAAAGGTGTTACATAATTTCTTTCAGTCAGTTATTTCTAATAGGTAATTTTCACAAAGTGATAACAATATTTTTCAGATGAAAACCCTGATATTCCATTGACTAATTAGGTGCAACATACTAGTTTTCAGATATTTTTAAGTATTTTCTTTGCATTCTTTACAGCATCTTTATTCTCAAACTTTATCCCATTGAAAGCCTAGTTCATTTTTCCAGTGTATGTTAAGAACTGTTAATATTGCTGTGAAAAGTAATTCAAAAGTCATTAGTTTTAGTTCTGAAATATCTAATCGAACAGATTTTTATTTTTGAGAGTTACTTAGCTGACTCCTCTTAACAGTTTGAGGTTTTAGGATGGTGCTTATTGAACCAAGGCATGTCTCTTTCTGAGATGTGAATTTTGCTCAGTTGGGAGAAGTAGTAAGTAACTTAATTGAAAATTAATTTTAAACATTTTAAATAAATGACTATATTATGGAATACAATGTAAATATGGCCAAAAACAAACACCAAAAACCAAAAAAACCCACAAAACAAGTGGCCTGTAAAATGAGACTTCATGAGACTTCAAGGACATTTTAGGCCTTGTGGTGGGAACCACAAATTATGCTTTCACATCCTCAAGGTTAATACATTTACTCTCTAATCTTCTAAATTTACTGCTTCTTTCATGAAGTTTATATTCATAAAAATTGAAGCAGCATTTTTAAAGCCAGGATATGTAGAAAATATCATTCATTACTTTTGTACATTGCCCTTTTCTCAGTTTATATGCCCAGTTATCTACTTTGATGTTCCTCTTTTCTGTAGCACAGGAGATATACCAGTTGGCTATAAAAAGATTTGCAGATAGGAGAAAAAGTTCAGATAAATATCTTTCTTTATATAAAGCCAAAAATATTTTGTAATAGAATTGGAAAATTTTATGAGCTCAAGAGAAAAAATATATATAAACTTCCTGACTGACCAGTTAGCTTTTCTTTAACTCGGTTTTGGCTTATTCTCAGGTAAATATTTAAACGATTAAAATCACAGCATTTATAAATATCTCCTTTTTTTTTTGACCAACTATTACCATTGTAGCTTTTGCATTTGCCTTTTCTTACTCTTTTTTGTTTCTCAGCAGACAGCCCTTGCCCTGCAATTCTGCCCAGGCATGATTTCTCTTTCTCTGGTTTTCTAACCATTCCCACCCCCATTATAGGAAAGCTGACTATTCCCATTGTGTTTCTTTGTGACTGCCAGAACTCTTTAAAGTTACCGCCGCCTCCTGTAAAACTGTTCTCATGATTTAACAATCTGGCTTATTGGGGGTAGGGAGGAAAATATTTTATAATGTTAACTATTATGTATTAAAATTAATTCACTGGTAATGCAGATTTCTTTACAAACAACAACTCGATGCTTCTATTTTTATCTAATTTATCTACATTAATAAGATATTTTTCTTTTGCTTTTAGGCATGCTGAGGTGATGAAGAAAATCATTGAGACTGTTGCTGAAGGAGGGGGAGAACTTGGTGTTCATATGTATCCTTACCTGTGTATGTGATTAGTGGCTTCTAGGATTTTTTTTTTTTCCTTTTTGGGAAATTTAGTGCAGTCTTAATGGTACCGTTTCTTGTTTTAAGCCCTCATAACTGGAAATGTTAGTGGAAGTCTTTAATATATTTAGGATATGTTATATTTTTATTTTTCTGCCTTGTTGAATTGATTAGCAAATGTCCCTGTGTGCACCAGTAAGCTCTGCCTTGTTACAGAGCTGAAACAGTCTTACCAAATGCTTTTGTTTGCTACAGGGGCAATGGCTAAGAATATGTGAATATAAAACCATTGTTGTTGGTGGAAAAGAAACTCATTGGGCTTCCTTTATCAGTGAAAGATGAGTAACTTACTAATTTAGAGGATAACACATGAGTATCTTTTCTCTTAAGTATATTTTCAATTTAACATGTTATTAAAAAAGTTGAGTTGTGGCAGTCTAAGGGCTCGCTAAAGCAAACAATTCAACTTAAACAAATAGGTCAATTAAAAAGTAAAGCACATAAAATATATTACAGATATTCTTAAAATACAGCATTTTCATTTTTTCTCCATTTTTCATTTTTCTTTTTCATTTTTTTATAAGAAGAGCACCCTTCTTCTTACTGTTGTCATACTCATTTCTATGGGGTTAACAAGGAATAAATTAAGTAAACTGCTGAATCCTGAAATACATGTACCCATAGAATGGATTTGTCAAAAAAACAGCAAAAGTCAATGATTTAGATGCCAAATAGCTTCAATTAGTTCGGTGCTACACTAATATTAAACTTGGTTCATGCCAGTCACTGTTAGAGGGAGATTGATAGTCATCACTGTCTTGGAACTACAGCTAACTTAAACATTGCAAATAAAGTGTGTCTCTTACAGGCACATTGGGTTGATTTGATAGTGAACCAAATCAAGAACTTTTGGTCCAAACCAGGTTTACTCCTGAAATCCTGTTGTGAATAATTTGAGCATTCATCTGTATTTTGGAGGCTAGGTAGCAACTTGGAAGACTCCCTGTGTAATTCATAATTGAGTCTCAGTTCACCCAATAAAAATTAAGCTCTTAATGTTTCCAAGTGCAATGGAACATAGAAAATTATCATTTTATTGGACAGTCTAATATAGAAGCTTCTATGGCAAGTACATAGGATCAAGCCTTATGGGGTACTTCTACTTTCGTTTTTCCCTTTTGCTTCAGTGCCTTTACTCTGTCTCATTTTCCATACTCATACTCCAGCAAATGTATAGGTAGTGAAAGGGACATTTTCCAGTCATTTAAACATGGACAAACTTGTGTTTATTTTTATTTCAAAATAATGAGGCTTATATGAACTCATATTCATCAAGAAGTTTCACATTCAGATATTATTAAATGGGAATGGTCAGGTAGTCTTAAAGTTATAGACAGTCTCATATGGAATAGACATAGACTTGCATGACTGAATTTTTAAAATATACTTGTAAGACTTTTTTCTTGTGTGTGTGTTTTTTTATGAAAAATTATTGCTTAATGGATAATTACAATGTTAGCTTAAGTCATGGAGCTATTTTTCCAATCTTATTTTCCTTAGCTAAAGACCTTTAGGTATCTTCTAATTTTCTTGAAATTCGTACAAGCTGTCATTCCAACAATAGAATATGACTACACAAGACACTTCACGATGTAACGGCAAGAGCATAGAATCTATCCTCATTATTGGTTCTGATTTTTAAAGAATTAACCCATAGATGTGACTGTTGACCATATTTACCAATGTACAATTTCTCTAATAAAGGGACTTATATGTTTATGCATTAAATAAAAGAGTTCCACTACCAGCCTTATTTGTTTAATAAAAATGAGTGTAAAGAGACCATTTTTCTTGCTTCTTATCAAAAGGTAATAGTATTTTCTGTAAATAGTAACTGTTGAAATGAAGAAGTCTGTAGAAGTGAAGAAGTCTCTAGTACAGAATGATGATCAAAGGATTTTTGGTTCACATTTATGAAGGAAAGAATTTAATCGTGTGCTAGTGTGAGAACTAGGACTACAAAATACTGCATAGTAGACTTACTGTCCCTTTTTTCTTTTCCTCTTTATTTCTCTTCTCTTACCCTCTCCTCAAGACCCTGTCTGCTAATAGCTAATATTTATGCCGCACTTAATGGTACCAGGAAATATGCTAAGTGCTATTATTTATCTAGTTTCCTGATTGTTTTATTATGTTGATAGCACCAAACTTACTGTTTAATGAAGGATTCGGGAATATTTGTCCTGTTGTGATTGCCTGGTAGAGTATTAGAATTAGATCTGGATATAGTTCAGACAGGCTAATTGCCTGTGTTCTACTCTGAGATATATGTGTGTGTGTGTGTGTGTGTGTGTGTGTGTGTGTGTGTGTGTGTGTGTGTGTGTTGTTTTGTTTTTTAATGTGGGTAACTTCCCTGGCTGGGAATTGAACCCAGGCCGCAGCGTTGACAGCGCCGAAGCCTTAGCCACTACACCACCAGGGAACTCCCTGGGATATATATTGAGAGCCAAAGAGCAGAACCCAAACCTTTTGATGACTCCTATTACATTCTCTTTATACTCCTACATTTCCCTTGTCTCTGTTATTTTCATTCTGCACATACTGGAATGGCTAACCCTGCCTCCAAGAACCTTAGTGGGGTTTTTTGGTGGTTTTTTGTTTCTCAGTATTTAAGAATACTCTCCTTACCTTTAATATCCCTTTATTTTTCTCCCATTTCCAGTTGTTGTCCAATTTTTTATATTTCAAGGATATCTCCATAATGAAGATAAAGACTTGATGGAGAGATGGTAGTGTTTGATTTAATATAATATGAAGATATAAACGTGAGCATCATTTTTCAATATACTTCACATATCCTACTTGCTCATGTAGTCAGCAGACTACTCTCCTTTCCTATTTAAGTGAATCCTCCAAACTGATTTTACTGAAAATTTCTACGTTTGAGTACCTTTAAATGATATTCAATATTAGATATTGTCACATTGTCAACATTTTCTCCCAGTTTAATTTATCAAAAATGCAGGTGCTCTCAAATCTTTTTTTTTAAATTTTTTAAAACTTTTAAATTACATTTGACATTTAATATGTTAGTTTCAGGTGTACAGCAGAGTCATTGGACATTTATATAACTTAGGAAGTGATCCCCCCCAATAAGTCTTGCACCCACTTGATACCATACAGTTATTATTGACTGTATTCCCTATACTGTATTTTACATCCCCAAGATTATTTTGTAACTACCAATTTGTACATCTTAATCCCTTCACCTTTCTTCCTCAGCCCTCCCAACTTCTGTCTCATCTGGCAACTGTCAGTTTGTTCTCCCATGTCTATGAGTTTGTTTCTGTTTTGTTTGTTCATTTTGTTTTTTAGATTCTACATATAAGTGAAATCATACAGTATTTATCTTTCTCTATTTCACTTAATGTAATACCTTCTAGGTCCATTCATATCACAAATGGTAAGATTTCATTCTTATGGCCAAATATTTCATTGTATATATGTAGCACATCTTTATCCATATGTTGTTTTAATTGGAACATTTAATTCATTCACATTTAAAATACTTTTATAGTTATTGCCATTTTATTGTTTTTTGATTGAAGTTCTCTGTTCCTTATTCTTCTGTTCTCTTATACGCTGATGGCTTTCTGTAGTATTGTGTTTAAATTCCTTTCCCTTTACTTCTTGTACTTTTTTGTTGGTTTTTGGTTTGTGCTTGCTATGTACTTCACATATCCAAGATATGTTTATAGCAGTTTATTTCAATTGATTGCTTAAGTTTGAACACATAAAATCATTACCACTTTTTCTCACCCCCTCCACATTTATGATTTTGCCATTGTTTTTTACTTATTTTGTGTGTGTGTATCCCAAAATTTACTGTTGTAATGACCCACACAAGGAACACCCCTGGAGTACCCACCCAGCTTAGGTGACCATAGGAAGTGCACCACTGGGCTCCACAGAACACCTACTTCATAAGGCCACTCTGCCAAGACTGAGAGGTGTAGCACATGTTTCTGCATAGAAACAGACACAGGGGAGCAGCAAAAATGAGAAAACAAACATGTCCCATATGAAAGAAAAGGACAAAACTCCAGAAAACAAAACAAAATTGAGGCAAGCAACCTACCAGATGTGGAGTTCAAAACACTTGTAAGAGTGCTCAGTTAACTTAGGGGAAGAATAATAGATGATCTCATTGAGAACTGCAACAAGGAGGAAACAAAAAAGGAGAGAGAAAACATAAAAATGAACCAGTTGAAAGGAAGACTACAATAACTGAAATCAATAGCAGATTAGATGAAACAGAGAATCAAATCAATGCTTTGGAAGACAGAGTAGCAGAAAACACCCAATTGGAACAGCAAAAAGAAAAAAGAACCTAATAATCCTTGCTAACAGATGTCACTCCAATAAGTCTAACAATAAAAATGAATTAAAAAAAAACTAATAAAATGTGAATATAGCATCAAATGTAAAAACATTCGTGTCATAAGGATACCAGAAGAGGATGCAAGGGTCTGAAAACATCAGAAAGTAATGACTGAAACCTTCCCTAACCTGGCAAAGGAAATAGACATGCAAGCGCAGGAAGCACAGAGTCCCAAACAAGATGAACCCAAAGAGGCCCACACCAAGACACAGCATAATTAATATGCCAAAGGTTAAAGACAAATAAGGACTGAAAGCAAGAGTAAAGTAGTTACCTATAAAGGAGTTCCCATAAGACTGGCAGCTGATTTCTCAACAAAAACTTTGCAGGCCAGGAGGGATTGGCATGAAATACTACAAGTGATGAAAGTCAAGGGCCTTCCAAAGGTTACCCAGCAAAGTTTTTATTTAAAATTAAAGAACAGGTAGAGCTTCTCAGACAAGAAAAACAGAAAGTTCACCACCACCAAACCAATATTACAAAAAATGTTAAAGGGACTTTTTAAAGATGATATAAAAATTAATATGATTAAGAAAATATTGAAAAAATAATCTGACAAAGGCAAACATAATGAAAGCAACGGATCAACGAACACTAAAGCTAGTACAAAGGTTTAAAGGCAAAAGAAGTTTAGGTGTGATTTTTTTTTTTTTTTTTTTTTTTTTTTTTTTTTTTTTTTTTTTTTTTTTTTTTTTAGTCACGTCATAGTTATCCCACTCACCACTAGGTGGCATAAATAAATTTGTTAAAACTTTAGTTTCAGAAGATCTTTTTTTTCAACTGAAATCTTTAAATGCATTTCTAATACATAAAATGACAATATGTTAATGGTACAAATGTGTTTCTGTGAGTTCAGATTATAGCACTCATTTAGAACAATGGATTTGATGAACATTGAAGTATTTTTTTATGAATTTGTAGTTCACATTATAAATGAGAATCTTACAAGCTTTTGCATCCAGTTTATTTTTTATATTTGCTTCATGATATTTTTAAATGTGCATAAGTAGTAGCAAATGGTAATTTTATTCACATTCCCCCAGTTTTTTAACAATGTCTTTTTACTGTTCTGGAATCCAATCCAGGTTACTGCACTGAATTTAGTTATGTCTTAGTCTCTTCAAATCTGTGATAGTTTTTGTCTTTAAATCCTTTCATGACCTTTATACCTTTGAAGAGTAATGGTCAGGAATTCTGTGTAATGTCCTTCAATTTGTGTGTATCTGATTTTTAAAATATTTTTTATTAAAGTGTAGCTAATGTAATACTAGTTTCAGTTGAACACCATAGTTATTCAACTTGTATAAACCTAAAAGAGTGATCACTGTAGTAAGTCCAGCTACTATCTGACACCATACCACGTTGTCACAACATTATTGAGTTTATTTTCTGTGCTTTACATTACATCTCTATGACTGTCTTGTAACTAACAATTTGTACGTACTTCTTAATCCCTTTACCTTTTTCACCTTGCCCTACTCTCCTGCCATCTATCCCACCAATAAATCTACCCATCTGACACCATACATAGTTATTACAATATTATTGACTTTATTTCTTATGCTATCTCCCCATAACTACCGTGTAACACCCAATTTGCACTTCTTAATCCCTTCCCCTTTCTCACCCTCTTCCCCAAACCCCCTCCTCTCTGGCAACCATCAAAATGTTCTCTGTATTTATGAGCTTGTTTGTGTTTATTTTGCTCTTTAGATACCACATATAAGTGAAATCACATTACATCTGTCTTTCTCTCTCTGACATACTCCACTCAGCACAATATGCTCCAGGTCCATCTGTGGCCAAAACACATTCCCTTCCATGTCCAAGCAATATTACACACACACACACACACACACACACACACGTAGGTATGTATGTACTACCACGTCTTTATTCATCCGTTGATGGGCACCCAGGCTGCCTCCATATTTGGCTATTATAGACAGTGCTGCAATGAACATAATGGATGCACATGTCCCTTTGCACTAAGGTTTCTTTGGATAAATACTCAAAGGTGGGATTATTGGGTTCTTTTTTTATTTTTATTTTTATTTTTGCACTTAATGTTCATTAGCTTTACAACTTCCTTTATGGTTGGTTTGGAATGAGTCACTCTTTACCTCCTGACTGGGTCCCTCTTTGTCTCTTGCTGTAGCCTTTGTTTTGTTTTGTTTGGTATAAGTATCACTATCCCAACTTTTTTTGTTTGTTTCCATTTTCATGAAATATCTTTCTCCATTTCTTCCAATGTGTGTGTGCGTATGTCTTTCAATCTGAAGTGAGTCTCTTACAGGCAGTACATGTAAAGGTCTTGTTTTCCAATCCATATAGCCACTTTATCTTCCACTTGAAGCATTTACTCCATTTACATTGCAAATAATTATTAATAGATACGTAGTTATTGCCATTTCATATACTTGCATATATTTTTGTCTTAAAGAAGTCCTGGAAAGATTCCTTGTAATGTTTTAGTGATGATAAACTTTTTAAGCTTTTTCTTGTCTGGGAAGCTCTTTATCTGTCCTTTGAGTACAAAAGATTGATTTGCTGGGTAGAATAATCTTGGCTGTAGGTCTTTGCTTTTCATCATTTTGAATATTTCCTATCAATTCCTTTTGGCCTGCAAAGTTTCTATTGAGAAATCAGCTGATAGTTTTATGGACGCTTTCTTGTAGGTAACTAACTGCTTTTCTCTTGCTACTTTTCAGAGTCTCTGTCTTTAACCTTCAGCATTTTGATTATGATGGGTCTTAGCATGGGCTTCTTCGGATTCATCTTGTTAGGCACTCTGCACTTCCTGGGATTGTATGTCTATATCCTTTGCCAGGGAAGTATGTCATCATAATTTCTTCAAGTAGGTTTTAAATTTTTGTGCTCTCTCTTCCCTTTCTGGTTGCCCTATGATGTGAATTTTGTTATGCTTGTTGTTGTTTCTGAGACCCCTTAAACCATCCTTTTTTTGGATTCTCTTTATTTTTGCTGTTCTGTTTGGGTGTTATCTGCTATCTTAGTTTCTAAATTACTGATTTGATCCTCTGTGTCATCTAATCTATTGATTTCGGCTAATACTCTCAATTTCAGTTATTGTATTCTTTATTTCCTTTTCTTTTTAAATATATTTCTTATTGTTAGACTTATTGGGGTGACATTGGTTAGCAAAAATTACATAGGTTCCAGGTGTACAATTCTACAGTACATCTATTTGTTGCATTATATGTTCACCACCCAATGTGAGTTCTCTTTCCATCACCATATATTTGGCTCCTTCTCCCTTCTCTCCCATCCCCTCCCTCTTCTCTCACCCCTCCCCCTTGCCCCCAGATAACCATTAAACTATTGATTGTGTCCAGGAGTTTGTTTGTTTGTTTGTTTGTTCGTTCTTTGTTGCTTTCAGTTTTATATTCCACATATGAGTGAACTCATATGGTTCTTGGTTTTTCCTGTCTGGCTTATTTCACTTAGCATGATATTCTGGAGTTCCATTTATTTTGTTGCAAATGGTAGTATTTCATCTTCTCTTATAACTGAGTAATAGTCTATTGTGTATATGTACCACAGCTTCTTTATCCAGTCACCAGTAGAAGGGCATATTGGTTGCTTCCATGTCTTGGCCACCATGAACACCACTGCAATGAACATTGGGGTATGTAAGTCTTGGCGGACTAAGGTTTTTAAATTTCTTGATAAATACCCAGAAAGGGAGTTGTCAGATCATATGGTAACTCCATTCCCAGTTTTTTGAGGCACCTTTGCACTGTCTTCCATAGCGGTTGTACCAATTTACATTCCTATCAGCAGTGTGCCAAAGTTCCTTTTTCTCCACATCCTCTCCAGCACTTGTTATTCCTTGTCTTGTTGATAACAGCCATTCTAACAGGTGTGAGGTGGTATCTCATTGTGGTTTGATTTGCATTTCCCTAATAGCTAATGAAGTTGAGCATTTTTTTCATATGTCTGTTGGCCATTTGTATATCTTTGTGGGAGAAAAGTCTGGTCAGGTCCTTTGCCCAATTTTAATTGGGTTGTTAGTTTTTTTGTTGTTGAATCATACTAGTTCTTTATATATTTAAGATATTAGATCCTTATCAGCTGTGTTGTTTGCAAATATTTCTCCCATGTGGTTGCCTGTCTCTGCTTTGTTGATGGTTTCTTTTGCTGTGCAGAAGATTTTTAGTTTGATTTTTAATCTTATTCATTTATTTTTACATTTACTTCTCTTGCCTTTGAGGTCAGCTTCCTGAAGTCTTCCTTGAGCCCTAGGTGTTAAGTTTAGTACTAATGTTTTCTTCCACACAGTTTATTGTTTGAGGTCTTATAATTGAGGTCTTTAATCCATTTTGAGTTAATTTTAGTATGTGGTGAGAGTTCACATCTCAGGTTCATTCTTTTGCATATGTTTTTCCAGTTTTCCCAGCATCATCTACTGAACAGGCTATCTTTTCCCATTGTATATCTTTTGCTCCATTATTAAAAATTATTTGTCCATATATTTGTGGGTTTATTTCTGGGGTTTCAGTTCTGTTCCATTCATCTCTGTGTCTGTTTTCCTGCCAATACAAAGCTGTTTTGATTATTGATGCTTCATAATATAAATTGAAGTCGGGGAGTGTGATACCACCAGCCTTATTTTCTATGTAGGATTGCTTTGGCAATTCGAGGTCTTTTGTGGTTCCATACAAATTTGATAATTTTAAAATCTATTTCATGAAAGTATGTTTGTAGGATTTTAATCGGAATTGCATCAAATCTGTAACTTGCTTTGGGCAATATGGCCATTTTAACAATATTCAGTCTTCCTGTTTATGAACACAGAATATCTTCCAATTCTTTGTATCCCTTTCAATGTCTTTCAAAAGTGTCTTATAGTTTTTTGTGTGTAAGTTTTTTATTCAATTAATTCCCAGGAATTTCATTCTTTTCATTACAGCAAAAGACATTGACTCTATCATTTCTTTTTCTGAAGATTCATTCTCTGAATAGGAATGCTGTTGATTTTTGTACCTTGATTTTGTATCTTGCAACTTTACTGTATTTGTTTATTGTTTCTAGTAGTTTCCTAGTGGAGTCTTTGAACTGTTCTATATGAAGGATTATGTCATCTGCAAATAGTGACAATTTGACTCATCTCTCCCAACTTGAATACCTTTTATTTCTTTCTCTTGCTTAATTGCTGTGGCGAGAACTTCCAGTACTATACTGAATAACAGTGGTGACAGGGGGTTCCTGATTTTAGGAGAATAGGCTTCAATTTTTCCCCATTCAGTATGGTATTAGCTGAGAGTTTGTCATATGTGGCCTTTATTATGTTGAGATACTTTTCTTCTATACCCTTTTTATTCAGTGTTTTGATCATAAATGGATGTTGTATCTTGTTGAATGCTTTTTCTGCAACAATTGATATGATCATATGGTCATTATTTTTTATTTTGTGTATGTGGTGTATCACATTGATTGGCTTTTGTATGTTGAGCCATCCTTGTGCTCCTGGGAGGGATCCCGCTTGATCATGATATATCATCTTTTTGATGGATTGTTGTATTCTATTTGTTGATATTTTGTTTAGAGTTTTTGCATCAGTGTTCATCAGAGATATTGCTCTGTAGTTTTCTTTTTTTCAAGTTGTCTTTACTAGGCTTTGGTATTAGGGTAATATTGGCCTTATAGAATGAGTTAGGAAGTATTGCCTCATCTTCAATTTTTTGAGAATCTGAGGAGGATGGGCATTAGTTCTTCTTTGAATGCTTAGTAAAATTCATTGATGAGACTATCTGGTCCAGGGCTTTTGCCTCTAGGGAGGGTGTGAATAGTCATTTCAATTTCTTTACTATCGATTGGTCTATTTAGATTATCCAGTTCTTCTTGATTCAGTGTGGTAGGCTATAAGTTTCTAGCAACTTGTCCATTTTTCTACGTTTTTAAATTTAGTGGCATACAGCCTTCATAATATTTTCTTATAGTCCTTTGAATTTCTATGGTATCATTGATCATTTCTCCCCTTTCATTTTTAATTTTGGATATATTTTTTTCCTTTTCATCCTTTGGTTAGTCTAGCCAGTGGTTTATCAATTTTGTTGACTTTCTGAAAGGACCAACTCTTTATAATATTAATTTTTTCTATTGTCCTTCTATTCTCAAATTGGTTTAGCTCTGTTATAATTTTTATTATTTCTTCTCTTCTGCTGACTTTGGGTTCTGTCTGCTCTTCTTTTTCTAGATCTTTAAGATGAGATGTTAAGGTGTTTACTTGTGATTGTTCTTGTTTCTTAAGATAGGCCTGTAATGATATAAATTTCCCTCTTATTACTGCTTTCTCTGTGTCCCAATAAGTTTGATATGTTGTATTTTCATTGTCTTTAGTTTCTATAAATATTTTACTCTCTTCTTTTATTTATTCTATTATCCAGTCATTTTTAAATAAGATATTGTTTAATCTCCATGTATGTGTGTTTTTTGTGCTTTCCTTTTATAATTGACCTCCAATTTCAAAGGTTTGTGACCTGAGAATACACTTGGTATTATTTCAATCTTCTTGAATTTGCTGAGGCTACTTTTGTGTCCCAGCATGTGGTCTATCCTTGAGAATGTTAAAAGAAGGTATAGTCTCTTTTTGCTGGATGAAGTTTCCTATAAATGTTATGTCCCATGCCTGTAATATGTTGTTTAGAACTGATATTTCTTTATTCTCTGTTTGGATGATCTGTCCATAACTGTTAAGGGGGTGTATAAGTCTCTCACAATAATTGTGCTTTTGTCAGTTTCTCCTTTCAGATCTGCTAGTTGTTGCTTTGTATACTTTGGTGCTTCTTGGTTAGGAGCAAATATATTTATTAGTGTCAAATCTTCTTGTTGTTGTATTGTACCTTTTATCATTATGTAATGTCCATCTTTATCACTTGTTATCTTTTTTAACCTGACGTTTGTTTCATCAGAGATCAGTATGGCAACTCCTGCTTTTCTCTGTTTACCATTTGCTTGGGATATGGTTTCCCATCTTTTCACTCTGAGTCTGTGTTTGTCCTTATAGCTGAAGTGTGTCTCTTGGAGACAGCATATGGATGGGTTATGCTTTTTAATCCAGTCTGTTACTCTGTGTCTTTTTATTGGTGATTTCAGTGCATTAACATTTAGCTTGATGATCGATATGTAAGGATTTTCTGCAGCCATTGCTTTTTTGTTGTTGTTTTATTTTTGTTTCTTTCTTGTTGCCCCACCTCTATTCTATTTATCTTGATGTTTTTTTTTCAAGTTGAAATGCTCCTTCAGTATTTCTTGAAGTGCCAGCCTCAAGCTGGTGAATTCCCTCGGCTTCTGTCTATCTGGGAAGGTCTTTATTCTTCCTTCATATCTGAAGGATAATTTTGCTGGATAATTTATTCTTGGGTGGAAGTACTTTTAAAGTTTTCAATATTTGATTCCACACCTTCCTAGCTCAGCAGAGTTTCTGCTGAGAAGTCTGATGCCAACCTGATGGGTTTTCCTCTGAAGGTTATAGTTTTATTTTTTTCAGGCTGTCTTGATGATTGTCTCTTTGTCTTTAGTTTTTGACATCTTTAGTACCATGTGTCTTGGAGAAGGTCTACTAGGGTCCAGGTATCTAGAGGACCTATTTTCTTCTTGAATTAGGGCTGCCAGACCTTTTCATAGGTTTGGGAAGTTGTAATCTACTATTTGTTTGCACATGTTCTCTTCAGAGTGCTCTGCTCCTTCTTCTAGTCCTATTATCCTGATGTTGTTTTGTCTCATGAAGTCAGATAGTTCTTGCAGAGTTCTTCAAATCCTTTTCATTCTATATTTTCTACCATTCTCTTTCTGAAATGTTTTCATGTTCTGATCTTCACTATCACTAATTCTTTTCTCCCTCTGGTTGGCCTGTTTCCTATGACAGTTATTTTATTTCCCACTTCTTTTATTGTATTATTTATCTCTCAAACTTTCATCTCATTTTTCCTTATGGTTTGAATTTCTTTGTTAATTTGTTCCTTTTGTTCATGGATTTCTTTTCTGAGATCATTCGTCTCAGCTATGGTGTTCTGCCAGTATGTTTTTATTTCAGAACGTTTAGAATGGCTACTTTATCATCTCTGTGAGTTAGTTCAGGAATTTTTAGGTCTATGAGATCATTTTCTGGAGATTTTTCATCTTTCTGAGTATCTTTAAATCCTAATGTACTCACATTGTCTGCTGGGTTCTTCTTCTTTGGCATGAGGACTTTATTTTCAGCAGAGCCCAGGAGCTCTCTTTCTTTCTTTGATTAGTATTGTTGTGGTGTCACTGTAGAGCTGACACTAGGTGGCACTGTGGGAGCAAGTTTTGGGAGACAGGAGAGGTGTTTAAGCTTTATCTCTGGTCTCCAACTGTGTTTGGAGGCAGGACGCATTGGTCTGTGGTCCTTCTCTTCCTGCAGTTTGTTGGGGATGCTGTAGGAGAGGGGAGAAGCCAACAATGTACATGCTGAGGCAGCTCCACCTCCTGCCCTTTGCTGGAGAAGATGGGGGAGACTGATGGGATGCAGGCCAAGGCCGCTCTCCCCGGTTTAGGAGAACACTGTCAAATCTGCCTCTCTTCCTTCTGAAGCACTTTATCCCAGGTATGTTCCAGGGATTCATTTCCACAGCAGCCACTCACCGCTGAGTCTGCAAGCACACACCACACGAGGGCACTGGGAATGCATGCAGCACAGGCCTGGAGATGCAGGCAGCATGAGAGTGCTATGTGATGGCACAGGGTGTTCATGCTTCACAAGCCGGAATCTGCAGACCCTGCGAGATCACCTGGTGCATGTGAGGGTGCTGAGTGAGGGCACCTGCTGTGCTGCCTCATGGGCCAGAATCCGCAGCCTCTGCGAGATTGCCAGGGTGCTGGGCACGCGTGTGCCATGAGTATAAAGCCGTGGGCCTGATGCCACAGTCAGTGTGAGGGCGGTTGATGCACCTCCACCATGGGCTGGGTTGGGAATTGCAGCCCCATGGCAGTGCTGTGCACATGTGCATTGCAGGCCGTCAGGGCTGTGGGAGCAGAGGTACTCTATCTGGGGCTTTATTTTGGTCTGTGGCTAGTTGGAGTCTTCATTTAGCTTTCTTGCTACTTAAGAGTTTCAGAGGCTGACTCCAAGGCTTTTTCCCTAATAAGCTGCTTTAAGGTCCAGCTTCCTCACCATCTCCCAGCGTTCCACTACTCTGGCTTTCATTCCTGTCATCTCTTGGCTTCCTTCCCATTTTGGTGCTGCTCCCTGGTTTCTTCTAGTTCCTTCAGTTAGCAGTGATGGGGTCCTGTTGCGATCTGTCTTTACTCCCTCCCTTCTCTCCTACTTGCCCTCCTCTGTCTAACCTTCAGGTGTTTTCTTGCAATGTGTAGATTTCTCAGTTGTCACTGTGTCACTCAGGGTTTTCTTTCTTGGCTCTTGGATGGCTGTTCAATTGTGTTTTCTGGGAGAGGTTTTAGGGACCTCCCCCCGGTCACCATCTTGCCCTCTCTTTGTATTCTTTATTTCTTAGAACTGGTTCTTTTTTTATGTTTCCTATTTTTTTATGTTGGAATTCTCCTGGAGATTGAACATCTTTGTTTTTGCTTTTTAATTGAACATCTTTATAACCAGCATTTTGAATTTTACATCTGGTAGATTGCTTGTCTTCATTTTGTTAGTTCTGTTTTTGGAACTTTGGTCTGTTCTTTCATTTGAGACATGTTTCTTTGTCTCCCCTTTTTACTGCCTCCTGTGTTTGTTTCTATGTATTAGGTAGGGCTGCTGTGTCTCCCAGTCTTAGTAGAGTGGCCTTATGTAGTAGGTGTCCTATAAGGCCCAGTGGCACATTCTCCCTGGTTATCTGAGGTGATTGCCCCAGGTGTGCCCTTTGTATGGGTTTGTGTGTGGCCTCCTGTTGTAGTTGATAATGAGTTGCTCTTGGAACTTAATGGGAGGAATTGACCCTAAGACTGATTGGTTATGAGGACTGGTTGATGACTACAGTGGAGGAGCTGTCTTGCAGGGGCTGATGCTACAGAGCAGGATTTGCTTTAGCAGGTCTCTGGTGCCTGTCAAGTCTGCCCTTTGGGTTTGTTATCCTTGGAAGTGGCCAAATTATGCTTTGGCTTGGTTGAAGCTGACCACTGGGTGTGCCAGCCCTGGGTTCTTCTGAGAGGGTCCCTGCCACAGGCCAAGTTCAGCCACAACCTATGCTCTGCTCAGGACCACTTGGTATGAGCCATAAAGCAATCTGCAGATGGCCACCAGCCACATTGGACTTGGAAGTGCCTTGAGAGGTCAAGTTGCTAACTGAGGCCAGCTGTCTCCAGTTCCAGGCTTAGGGCTGTTCAGCCAGAGGTGTGGGACATGCTGAAGCCAGATGCTGCTTGTTTGGGTTTTGTAAACCTTTGAGAGATTCTAGGAAAGTCAGTAGCATGAGCCAAGTCAGCCATCTATTTGGAAATGCCACAGAAAGCAGCTTGGGTGTGCCTAAAATTGGGATGGGATGGGGGTCTCAGGAAATCACCATGACTGGGCAGAGGAGCAGTGTTAGCCTAGTTGATGGAGACTCAGATAGAGGGTGGCCTGTGGCTGATGAACAGAAGAGGGAATGGCTCTATAAAGAAATAATGGATTCTGCCAGCACCTCCATCTGGGAGACAGCTGCCTCTCTAGCCCTAGCCCTGAAGCCAAACAACTCAGTTCCCTGGTGCCTTTTAAAATGCTGTGCCAGTGCTGGAGCTCAGAGCAAGTGAGTTCATAGGCAAGTAAGTCTGTGCTTGTGCCCTTTAAGATCAACACCTGGAACTCCAGCTGCCTCATCTTACTCAGCCACATTCTCTGCTGGTTTTCACAACCAGAAGTTATAGGGACTTATCATCAGGGCACTGGAGCTCTTACTGGGGAATCTGGTGGGCTGGGACTCCCATAGCGAAGATAGCCCTTCCAACTTTCAATGGTCACACACAGGTGTGAGACCAGCCCATTTTATGTCTCTGTACCTCCTATCAGTTTCCAGGTGGCTTCTTCTGAACAAGTATACACTTAGTTGTAGGGCTTTGACACAGATAGATTTCAGGTACTTATCAATGATGGTTTTTGTATCTAATGTTTTGTCTTGATTAGACTGAGGTTATGAATTTTGGAGCATACCACAGAAGTGATCTCTTTACTTTGCATTATGTCAGGAAGCAGATGGTGAAGGTGGTATCAGCTAGGTTTCTTCACTGTAAAGTTACTGTTGTTTCCTTTCCATTGTGTGAAATGAGTCACTAAATATCCCAGGAGATCCCCCAAAACACAGAATTATCTTCTGGAGGGTGGGCCCCTTTTAGTGCAGTCTTCCCCACTAGGTGAGTGTTCTAGAAAGCCATCTGCATCATGTACCAGCTGGTTTTGTTGTAAGAGGCTGTTTGGTTTCTGTAAGGTTTTTTGGAGACTCAACATGTTTGCCTATCTCATGATGGCAAATGACATGTGGCACAACACAAATGATATGTGGCACAACAATGTACCTGCCCATTCTGTGCTAAGTGTTCAGCAGTTTTTGACCAATAACATCATGACCTCAATGCTTTACCTGTCCTATTCACCCACTCTCTCCCCAAGAGACTTTTTTTCACCAGATGAAGAAAGTCTCAAAGAGGGAACTGTTTTGCTGATGAGGAAGAGGTGAAACAAGAGCAAAAGCATTAAAAGGCATCAAAATCATTGAGTTCAATAACTGTTTTGAGCAGTGGAAAAGGCATCTTGATAGGTATTGCATCAAACAAAAGGTACTGGGAATATGAGTGAAGTTTAAATATGTAAAAATAAATACACAATTCTTTATATATTCTCTTTATTTGGGCGGGGGGGGGCTCATATGTGGTCATATAAAACCACCATAGTAATTAGTAAATGTAGAAAGAGATAGTTTGAAGTTATACAAATATTCAGTTTCTCCTTAAAGGTTCATTCAATAATTTTACCATTCATCAATGGATCTTGCTTGTAACAATTACTGTTATAGTGTTTTAATGGTGTCTATTCTTTTGCCTCTTCCACACTGCCTTGATTACTATAGTAAGCCTTGAAACAGTGATTCTTCCAGCTTTGTTCTTTTGCACAATTGTTTTGGCATTTAGTTTCTTCGCCTTTCTATATAAATTTTAGAATCATCTTTATCTACTAAAAAAAGCTGGCTGGGATTTTGATTGGAAGTGCTTTGACTATATAATTGACAATTAAGTTTGTGAACTCATCCTAGAAAAAGTGCTACATACCTCATTGCTGAATATCACTATAGTCACCTTTGAAGTATTCCCCTTGGGAAGCTATGCACCGATGCCAGTGCCTAGTCCACCCTTCAAAGCAATTTTGGAACTCTTTTTCTGGAATGGCTATCAGATCTCTCATCATATTACCCTTGATATCCTGAACATCATCAAAATGTCTTTCTTTCAACATTTTCTTTATCTTCAGGTAAAGAAAAAATCATTGGGGGCCAGATCAGATGAGTAGGGAGGGTGTTCCAATAAAGCTATTTGTTTATTAGTTAAAAACTCCCTCACAGACAGCAGCGTATGAGCTGATGCATTGTCATGATGCAAGAGCCATGAATTACTGGCAAAAAGTTCAGGTAATTTTCATTAAACTTTTCACACAGCCTTTTCAGCACTTCCAAATAGTAAACTTGGTTGTTTGTCTAGTTGGTACAAATTCATAATGAACAATCCCCCTCTGATATCAAAAAAGGTTAGCAACACAGTTTTGACTCTTGATTTGGACTGATGCAACCTTTTTGGTTGTGGATAATTGGCTGACTTTCATTGTGTACTTTGAAACTTGTTTTAGGGTCATATTGGTATGCCCTTGTTTCATCACCAGTGATAATACATCCCAAAACATTGTCTTGCCTCTCCAAAAGATCTTGGCAAACTTGACTCTCCTTTATTTTTGTTCATCAGTGAGTTCCTTTGGGACAGTTTTTGCAACACACCTTTCTCATGCCAAGATTTCTAGTTAAGATTTTCCTAACTATTCATGTTTACTTGGTCTTCTATGCTTCTCACAATCAACTGATGATTTTGAGGCACAACTTGACAAATTTTTGCCTTGTTATTGGCTATCCTGACCTTTCTTCATCAGTGATGCTGTCTCCCCTCAGAAAAACATTTCATCCATTTGTACGCTGCCATTTTCTTCATGGCATTATCCCCATAAACTCAGACTAACATATTTCTGATTTCACTTCCACGCTTGCTAAGTTTAACAAGAAATTTAATATTTGTTTGTTGCTCTAATTCAAACTCCAGCATTCTTGTGACAGCACACAAAAACACACAACAATAATGAATGTCACTCAGCAAGACACTGCCACACATTGACATGCACACAGCTGTGAGACACAGATATACCAAGGTTATGAAAAATTACCTAGTTGTTTGTACAGTGCTGCCAATATAAACGTGTGGTGGCAAGTTCATGAACTTTATTGTCAGACCTCATAGATCAAATATGAAAGAATTCACATCTTAGAAATATTGAGTCTTCAAATATGTGAATATAGTATATATCTATTCATTTATTTAGAGTTTCTTTGATTTCTTTCTTTCATTTTGCACATATTCTATTGTTAGATTTATACCTAAGCACTTTTTTGGGGGTGCTATTATAAGTTATTTTTTTCATAATTTCAAATTCCAATTGTCTATTGCTTGGGATGGAAATACAGTTGACTTTCATATACTGACCTTATATTTCACAACCTTGCAAAATTCATTTTTACATCTGGTAGCTTATTGTAGATCCTTTTAGATTTTCTACAGATAATTATATTGCCTGCAAATATAGGCAGTTTTATTGCTTTCTCTCCAATCTGTATGTTTAATATTTTTCTTGCCTCACTGAACTGGATAGGCTTTCATACAGTGTTGAATAGGAGGAATGAGAGTGGATCACCTTGCCTGTTCTGATCTTTGGGAGAAAGCACTCAGCTTCTCATATTAAGTAGGATGTTAGCTGTAGCTTTTTGTAATGCCCTTTATTAGGCTAAGGAAGCTCCCCTTCTATACCTAGTTTGCTGAGTTTCTCCCATAAATATCAGATTTTCTCAAATTTGTTTTTCGTATCTACTGAAACAATTGTATAGTTTAAAAAATTCTGGGGTTCCCTGGTGGTGTAGTGGCTAGGCTTCAGAGCTCTCAACACCGTGGCCTGGGTTTGACTCCCAGCCAGGGAACTGTCCCCCCACCCCAAAAGAAAACAACAAAAAAAAAAAAAGAAAAAGAAAAGTTCTGTCTGTATGGATTACATTGATTATTGAGACAGCTTTGCATTTCTCAGATGAACCTCATATTATTTCTACATATTGCTGGGTTCAATTTGCTAAATTTAATTTAAAGTTTTATTGAATAATTTTATATCTATATTTATGAGAAATATCAACAGTGGTTTTCTTCTCATGTCTTTGATTTTGGTTTTGTGGTAATGTTAGCCTCATAATAGGTGTTGGGAAGTGTTTCCTTCTCTTCTATTTTCTTGAAGATGTTGTATAGAATTATTAATAGAAATTGCTGTTGAAACCATCTGGACCTTGACATTTTTTGGAAATTTTAAATACAGATTTAATTTCCTTGTTATATATAGGACTATTTCTTCCTGAGTTTGGTAATTTGTGTTCATTTTGAAGGAATTTTTTTCTAAAGTGGAGATAGAGGGGAAAGGTTTTTGTTAAGTGTCTGCCCCTCCTGCATGACTCCTATTTTACCCCAAGTCTGTACCACAATGGACATGCTTAGGGCTCTTTCCCTTCTTTTCTGTGAGTGCCAGATGGAGGTAGTTCATGAAGAAAGAGCCTATAAGAGTATGTGGCCTCCCCTATATTTTTGAATCAAAGGGTTTCACAGTATTCTACTATTCAGCCGTCTGCCTTCACCTGTTTGCCAGCTATTTCAGCTGCACTACCAGCAGGGGGCTATGTCACCTCCCTATTCATGTAGAGATGTGTTTGGACCAGTTGTTCTCTCTGCAACCTCAGTTCTCCTAAGTCTTAAATTTTAAGCTCATCTTGCTCTTTTTCTGCTGTAAGGGTGGAAGCAACATTTTTTCCAGCTTTTAATATCCTGAGGGAAAGGTTTCTATGTTTTTTTAAAGCACCAATTCAATTTTAATATATACTCTTCAATGACGCCGGATGGTAGAAAAATGTTTATTCTGACTTCTGCACATACATGGTTTAACCTGAAACCACACAATAATGTGATGGTATACAGTGTACTAAGTATTTGCCATATAACATGTTGGCGTTTACATTTTTAAGTTTAAAAATAGATGGTGTATATTTTAAATAATTCAGTTAAATCAATGATTTGAGAATTCCCAAAGCTCTCTGCAGAACTCACTTTTCTAAAAAAATATGTAGTTCATTTTGTTGGATTTGGGCTTCTACTTCAAGAAAGAAAAGGCAACCAAGCAACTTAAGCCTAGATTCTTCTAAAAATATGAGCTAAGAATAGCAGGCTTATAGTAGGAATTCTAAAGCACATGGACTTTAGTTAGTTGATTCATATAGGTAAAGCTCATTACTTGTTAAGCAGCAGAATGAAGAATGCTTTGTATTTATAATTTCACTTTTTCTACTGCCAAAGATTTAAAGGAATATATTCTTGCAGTGAAAATTATTGAGGTAAATCTGCACTGATTAGAGTATAGAAGCAAGCCCAAAACTCCTGTGAAGTGTAGAATTATAAACTTTCTAGAAGAAAATGGAGGAAAATGTCTTGTGATTTAGGATGTAGAAGGGCTTCTTAAATACAGTCTCCCTGACTCATCATGGACCATAATGCAGAAAAAGGATTCATTTTATCATACCAAAGTGATTAATTTATTTTCAGAAAAAGACCCTATAGACAAATTTAATAGACAAATAATAGTTTGGAAGAGGATATTTATAGTCTAAAACTGACAGAGGACTCTTAATTTTTTTAGACTATATAGGCAGGCCCTACAATTCAACCACAAAGAACATGAGGGTAGTTGTTAATCTGTTGCTGTATAACTAAGTACCTCAAAATGCAGAGGCTTAAAACAATAATAAGCTCTTCTTATCTCTCTGTTTCTATTGGTCAAGAATTTGGGAGTGGCTTAGCTATGTTTTTGGGTCAGGGTCTCCTGATGTTGCTGTCAACATGTTGGCCATGGTGGCAGATACCTGAAGGTTCAACGGGAGCTGACAGATCCGACTCTAAGATGAGTCACTTGCTAGGTGACTAGCAAGTTGCTGCTAGCTTGTGGCTGTTTCTCATTTTGTGGACCTCTTCATAAGGCACCTTGAGTGTCCTGAGGAGATGGCAGTGGGCTTCTCCAAGAGCAAGTCATCTTAAAGAGTAAGGCAGAACCCAAGATATCTTAGGACCTCATCTCCGAATTCACTGATTTCCTCAGCATCCTGTTGGTTACACAGGTTAGCCCTGTCCAGCATGGGAGGGAACTGCACAAAGGTGTGAATGCCATGTGACAAGGAGGGATCACTGTCGGCCATTCTATAGGCTCTACCCAAGCCAGGAATCCTTTTTTTTTTTTTTTTTTAAGATGAAATATGAATAGGCAATTTAAGGAGGAAGAAGTACAAAAGGCTAATAAGTGTGTTAAGAAACTTAAATTTTTCAGAGAGGTTAGTTAAAACAATGAGATACTTTTTTATACCTATTAGGTTGGCAAAACATTTGGATGGTTAATGGTAAGCATTCCAAGCAATTTGAAGACAGAGGAACGCTGGGGCACTGCTGATGGAGTGCAAACTGGTACTGCCATTTTAGAGAGGAACCTGGTCAAATTAAGTATATCTCACTTCTGAGTGTGTATACTCCAAAGGGATAGATTCAGGGGACCTTACATGAATGTTTCAGAAAAACTCAGTTTTTCATCTGTGTTTCTTTCCTTTACTACTCACACAGAATGCTTCCGGTCACCAAATGTGTGGAGGTTTTTCCCCACACCCAGCAATTTTCTGTGACACCAGCTGGTTGTCTAAGGCTACCTGGAGATAGTGTCAGGGTCACAGGTTAAGGGCTAAGTCCCGTAAGACAGCTGTCATGCCACTTTAGATGCCAATCACCAGTAATAAGTGGGTCCCCAGATTACCCACAACTTCTGTCCAGTTTGGCTACAAATCAGAGGTTCCCATGACTCCCCACTCAGATTTGACTAATATGCTCACAGAAATTAGAGAAACACTTGTGTTTCCCAGTGTATTTAGGATAAGATTGGATACAGATGAATAGCCCGATGAAGAGATACATAGATGTCTGGGAGGGTCCAGACCACAGGAGCTTCTGTCTCCATGGAGTTGGGGTGCATCACCTTCCTGGCGTGGATGTGTTTACCAACTTGAAAGCTCTAAACCCCTTATTATTGGGATTTTGTGGAGACTTCCTCAGGTAGCTATGATCAATTATTAGCTTTGTTTCTAGCCCCTATCTCAATTAATGTCACTACTACCCACCCAGTTGTTGAGCCCCAAATCCTAGGAGCCAACTTTAATCCCTCTTTCTCTCCTTTCTCTACTAACCCATATCACATCTCTCAGCAATAAATCCTGTCCTCCATGAATACTCCTGGTGCCTAGGAATTCTGTGTACTGAGCCCATAACTCACATGATTCTAATGCAGGAAATTTATGGATCACACTTTGAGAAACCCTAAGAAACACTCTCTCTTGCTCTTGGTTGAGGAGTAAAGTTTTCCTTTATGACAAATTGTGGGACTTTTCAAGAGGGAATAGTTAGAGAAAGACTTTTCTTTTGGGCTTTTTAGAATAAAAATCATTTTTGTAATTCCATTGTTAATGATCAGTTAGTTCATTAACACATCTCAGATGGTAATACCTTTCCAAATTTACCTCCAGTATAGCTGATAGCACGGAAGTTTACATTTAGTGAATAAAAAGTAGCTCAGAGCTGGCTCTACAGCCAATATTTCCTCCCCATGTCCCTTAACTTGTGTGACCTTGGCTGGTTTACTCGCCTCTGAACGTTCAAAGTGAGGGTGGTATTTTGTAGCCATAGACTTTTTAGGAGGATTGAATGAGATAATGCATGCAAAGCACCTAGCAGAGTGCTCGCCCTTTATGCTGCCGCTAGTATGATGACTGACAATGATTGCTATGGCTACTACTCTGGAACTGGCTTTGAGGTCACAGTGATCACATACGTACAGCAGAGGGCAGTGGAATAGCACAAGATTAAAGTACTTAAGCATGCTGGAGAAGGCAGGTAACCAAAAATTACTATTCCCACTTTGTCCTGGTAGTTTTTATGGCAATGGAAGACGATGACAGATGATATTGCTAAAGCTACTGTATGTTTGAGATTCTCACCCCTCCATGTATTGAAGAACAATAATGCATCCAGTTTGCCCAGCATTTGCTTGTGAACATTTGCAGTTTTAGTCTTCGAACATCATTCCTGCCATTCCTATCTACTTCTCTAACGTCAAGGGATGGGCTAAATTTGTTTTGTTATATTGAGGTATAGTTGATCACATTATAATGCATTTGAAGCATACAACGTGGTGATTTGATATATGAATACATTGTGAAAGGATCCTCAAAACCGAGTTAACACATTCATCACCTCACATATTTACAATCCTCTGTGCTTTTTGATGAGCATATTTAAGATCTGTTATCAAAACTTTTAATATTGATTTTTCTGCATCCTTTAATTTTTGATATATTGTGTTTTCATTTTTATGTCTTTCAATGTCATTTTAAAATTTTCTTCTGATTTCCTCTTTGACCCAAAAGTTGTTCACGAGTGTATTGTCTAATTTCCGTTTATTTGTGAATTTTCCAGTTTTCTGGCTGTTACTGATCTAGTTCCATTCCACGTGGTTGTAAAAGAAACCTGCAGTGGTTTTGTTTTGGTCTTTTTATTTTTTGTGACTTGTCTTGTGACCTGATGCGATCTCACCTGAGGAAAATGTTCCATCTGCACTTGAGAAGAATGTTATTCTTCTGTTGTGTGGGAAGTTCTACCCCTAAGTATTCTTCCAAAATATGTAACAACAACACTCCAAAGACTGGTAGACTAAAGAGGACTCAATGGTGGTCTCTCCCACAAAAACAAACAAACAAACAAAACAAGAAAAACAAATAGCTACATCCTGATGAAAAAAATAACTCTAGGAAAGTTCCGGAGTATAATAAAGTAGCTGCAGAAGTCCCGTGGAGCACAAAAACCAGGGATGGTTGCATAGAGAAGTGTAGGAACCATACCTGTACCACCTCCTCCCCCAGTTTGGCACAGCTTAATGCCAAGAGAGATGATCGTGACTGCCCCCTATGGGGGAAAAGGAGAACAGGAGGACCTCGGCAGCCCTCACTGCTGCGGAGACTTGCTGCCACCCTTTACTCCCCACCCACCTCCTGCCTAGTCTACATCTGTACTGAAACCAACTGATGAAGCTGCCTGTAGTCCACATCGCTGTGTTTCCCACGGAAATACTGCTCTCCTCTTCCATCCCTTACCCTTGCCTTCCGGCAGCTGCACCCTCACCCAAGTGCCAGAGCTGCCTCTGCACACTGCTGCTCCCTCCCCTTCCCCAGCGCGGCCTATATAGACTGCTGGACCCTCCGGTATCCAGTGCCCCTCTTCTGCAACCACGCACACATCCCGGACCCTATCTCTGCAACTGCTCCACATGAACCTAAACCTCAGACACTGGTCCATGGCTGCAGCAAGTGCTCCGGCACGTGGGACCACACCCACCGGTATCCTCTGGGCTGTGACGTGCCCTTATAAAGTGAAGACATAGTAAACAACAATATAAAAGCTTATGAAAGCATAAATCTCACTGGTAATGGTAAATATAGAGATATAAACAGATTAACACAGTAAAGGTGCATACATTGTTTTTTACCCTAATATAAAATTTAATAGATAAAAATTTGTTCATGGATATGCAATATGAAAGGAAGCCAATTGTTCACAAGAACAAGAAGGGTTGGGGTGGGGGAGTGAGAGGATGGTGTTTTGTATGAAATTGAAGTTAAGCTGTTATCAATTAAAAGTAGAAAGTTATAACTACAAGATAGTTTATGCAAGCCTTAGTTAACCAGAAAGAAAACGTGTAATAGATACAGAAAAGGTGAAGAGAAAAGGCACAAAACAAATAACTATAAAAACTCATCAAATAACAAAGGAAGAGAGGAAGAGAGGGACAAAACAACTGAAAGATAAACAGAAAACAACAAAATATCAGTCATCACTTCTCAATTAACTTAAAATGTAAATGAATTAAGTTTACCAAAAGACACAATGGTTAAATGAATAAAAAGACATGATACATCCTTAAAATTGAGTGGAGCTCAGTGCTAGTTTTTATCGATGAGATATACGAGGATGCATTGAAAAGGCCCTGCACAAATCTTCAGTCTCTCTCTTCCCCTTATAATGACATGATGAAACTATGACTAGAAATAGCCTCAATTGTTGAGTCACTGCTGAAGGAATATCACCTTGGATTTTAGGCAAATACTTGAAAAGTAAGAAATACCCTTTGGTTTGGTTAAATCACCGAGATTTAGGAGTTGTTTGCTATTGTCTCAAAGCCTATCTATTCTGATTACAATAAAAAGAACTGGAATTTGAACCCAAATCTGTTAAACTCTGAAAGCAATGGATTTTGTACTACCTTTTCTGTTTTCCCAAAGGCATAGGAGTCAGTGTGGATATAGGAGTACATGTTTGCACAATTTTGAGTGTAAGGGTATGGTGCCTTTTTAGGGGCCTAGAAACTATAAAACTATAGTGTACAATATGGTAGCTGCATGTGACTATTTAAATTTAAATGAATTAAAATTAAATTAAAACTTTAATTCCTCAGTTGCACTACTTACATTTCAAGGGCTTCATAGTCTACTTCCAGCTAGCAGCTATCACATTGGATAATGCATATTGTGGGCAATTTCCATCATCTCAGAAAGTTCAGTTGGATAGTGCTACTTAAGAGCTTTCATCAATTTTCAAAGAGTCTGTCACTGCAAAAATTAAAAAAACAAACACTGAATTAGTATACGTGGTTACCTCACAGTATATCAAAATAGCTTTATCCCTCAGGGGTGGGCTATGCCTGTGTTAATGATGGTTGTGTTGGGTCTGGGGTATGAAATATGAGGACCCAAAGCATAATCCCAATCCCTCAAGGGAAGTTAAGGCTTTCTACTTAGGGGAACTTCAGTCACTTTTTTCTGATGTGTACATGAGAGAAATCAGAGAAAGGCATTGTACTGATGTGCTTGGGCTGTCATAACAAAATACCACAGACTGGGTGGCTTAAACAACAGAAATTAGTTTATCATAGTCCATGATCAAGATACTTGCAAAGTGCTGTTTTTGGTAATGACTTTCTCCTTGGCTTGCAGATGGCTGTCTTCTCACTGTCTCCTCACATGGCCCTACCTTTGTGGTGTACAAGGAGAGCAGAAGAGAGAGAATGCTCTTCCTTTCTTATAAGGACGCAGCCCTACTGAATTGAGGCCTTGTCTTTAAGACTTCACTTAACATTTATTACCTCCTTATAGGTCCTATCTCAAAACACAATCACATTGGGGTTAGTGCTTTAACCTGTGAATTGGTAGGGATGGAGCCACGGGGCAGAATTCAGTTCAAATAGGCATTTTTGAGAGATGTGAACCACAATTTCTATTGCAAATAACAGTAAACAGGTAATTTCTTCACAGCATAAGTGCTAGGAGGACAATAAAGAAAGAAAAACTTAGTAGTGTCAAACTAGAGTATGCAAGGCTTTCAAAAAAAATAATTCACTCTCATTCATTCATTTATTTATTTGAGAAAAAGTTATTGGGCTTCTACTGTGTGCTTAGCATTATACTTGATCTTAGGAGCATAAAAGATGAACAGGACATGATAAATGCCATTGATCACCTAATGTCAGCTGGGAGATGTGGAAATGTGCACACACTCATATCCACACAAGGTGCTGGTTGACTGGACTCCTGAGCTAGTGAGTCATGGATCCTGTTATGTAAGCTGGGGTCTGTGGTTCACAGTTAATGTTTTTGTTTTAGATTTCCTGTGGTTTGTATATGATGCAATTAGAGATCATTAGAGATTAGCTCAGAATAGCTTTGTAGAAAATCTGACTCTCTGAAGGCCTGCTTTTCTCTGAATAACCTCAAAACACATCTCAAAATATTAGAGAGCAGAGGAAAAGGCTATTAGGAGAAGGAAACAGTTCTCACTTAGGCAAGGAGATGAGTAAGGGCAGAATGATAATTAGGGCAGGCCCCTGAAGTGTGCACTGATATTTATACACTACATAATCTTGGCTTTTTGGGCAAATTTAATTCCCTTACTTTACAAACAAGAGAATGTAAGCCCAGAGAAGTTAAAAGGCTTGACAGTAGTTAGCAGGATATGGAGCCAAGAATAGTATCCTGTTTTGATGTCGGTTCCCCTCAAGCATGTTGGTGTTTATTTTATATTCACTAACATAAGTGCGAAAATTAAAAAAAGCTTGCAGGAAGTTTTACAGCAATATGACACTTCTGCAACACCCAAGCATTTGATCATTTTTCTAGTAATTCACTCTTAGGGATTTTGCAAAAGTATTGATCACAACAATTTGGAAAGAAAAAAACAATACCCGGTGTTTCATCACAATTAGGTTGGGAAGCCCTGCTGTGCGATGTGAGCTCTCTTAAACAGTACCTGGTGGGATGCTTCTGTTGATTTAATCTACACATGTGGGGCAGCCTAAACTCTGGGAGACTGGCATATGCAGGAGAACCGCCCTCATTCTCTGCTCTACTCCCCATCGATTCCTCCTCCCAGGCCAACGGACAGGCTTTCCCTAGGACGTGTCATTGCCACCCTTCTTTTCTGCCTCACGGTCCCCTGAGCTCGCATTTACTCTCACAGATTTGCATCATAAATGTGTCTCTCAGAGCGCTACTTCCTGCCCCGGCCCTGCCCTCTGATTCCAGTCTGTCATTTCCCCTGTCCTGCTCCTCCCAGTCAATGTTACTTCGTGTTTGTAAAGCCCACGGTCTCTCCTCCTTAGTCACTGCTCTTTCCCACCACTCAGGCTCAGACCCTCTTCCAGTCTCTCAGCTCCCTATCTGATCGTTCACCATAATCACGCATCAAAATTTCATGTTGGTTTTCCCTTCCAAATATTTCTTGCATCTCTCTTCCTTACCATCCCCACTGCCACTAGGGCAGTTCAATTCTTTACTGACTGCAGATCCTCACTGGTCTCTGTGCTTTCACATGCTCTTCCTTTGAACACATGCGTACTAAAATGATCTTTTAGTTGGTAGGACTGTCTTGCATTCAAAAAACCTTCTATGGCTCTCTATGATAAGATAAATTCTGAACCTTTGCCCTGACGATAAAGGCCCTGTCCAATTTCCTGGTCCCAATTCATTTTTCCATCCTCGTCTCTTATTCCTCCATCACGTACCTTCTGCTCCAGACACCTAGAATTTCCCATTGCATTCCCTGCCCTTTCCTAGGTCGCGTTTCTCTTCCAGCTATTCAGGCTGGCATGTTCTCCCTCTCATCTCTGCTCAGTAAATGTCACTTGTCCAGCTCAGATCTTACTCTTCTCTCTCGTGGTTGTCAGAAATGATATTTCTACCTACAGAACCATAGAATTTTTATTACGCCTCCCTCGTAGTAATAGCACTCATTTCACACTATTTTGCATTATAGTTATTTATGCACATGTAAAAGCTCTCCTAGATTATCTGTTCCACAGGGATAGTCTGTTATGTTTTATGCATTCAACTGGTATGTTGAATAAACATGACACATGAATTATAATCAAAACATAATTTATATCCTCCACTACTCCTTCACCTTTGTTCAGTCCCAGTAATCTTCCCCTGTCTCTGGGTAACAGTTGTGGCAGGCCCATGCCATTCTGATCTAGATAGATTGTCCTAGAATCATTTTTATAAACAGTCATAAGTCAGTAATCACTACGCTCAAGCCAGTGTAGAAGACAAAATCCTAGACCTGACGTTGATTTTTCTCTCGGCCTTGTTGGGATGGCCAGCTGCTTTTATTCTCTCCCTGCTCAGTTTTATTCTCTCCCTGCTCACTTCTTTCCTCACAAGTGATGGGTTTTAATAAATTACGATTATCCATTTAAATGCTCACTCCTGTCTTTGGCGAATAGGAACCTCTTCAAGTAGATTCTGAATCCTTTTGATATAACCAGAGTTATCCTTCATAGCTTCCTACCTCTCTTTCCGATAATGTATTTCAGGTGGATTTTGCACATTTCCCTCCTCAGGCCCTGAATGAACTGTTCTCCGAGACACCCTGGTTTTTGGTTTGTTTTGTTTTTAAGTAGAAAATGGTAATTCAAGATCACAGTTTGGGTGCTAGAAGTGGTCATTACTACGGGGTTGGTCGTTGTTTATAGGCCTCTTCAGTGAAAGATCTTCCTCCCTCCTGCTCTCCTGCCCTTCTCTGTCTTGTCTTTCCTTTACCTTTCCTTTTCTCCCATCTTTCTTTTTTTCCCAATCTATCTCTTAGCTCTGTGCTTATGCACAGCGACTCTTCATTTAACATTGTTGATTGGTTCTGCTACTTGAAGCAAAACAACTTATAATAGAACAATTTTGCCATAGGCAAATTGATATCAACAAGAGTTAAGTTCCTATGACATCTCATGAACATAGAACAAAAACAACATTAAACAAAAAGATATTACTTGACGACCTGCTATATATCCATATTTTAGGATAAAATGCTTAATGCCCTCAATTAAAATTTGGAAATGTTACAGTCTTTGACCTCTGTATTATCTCTCTCTCTCTCTCTCCCTCTTTCACAAAGACTAAGGCTCTTAGAGACAGGGGCTTTGGTAGGATCAGATTACCTTATAATTACTTATTTACTTTATCCTATATTACACATATAATATTTTTTGTTTTAGGAAAAAATTTTCATTATGTTATTTAGTATTTTTTTTCTCTTGCTTGATTTTTTTTTCCACCATGGATTTATATTAACTGTATATTGGATGTTCTTTGTCTACTTTCAATATTGTTATTTCCTCTCAAATCCTTTTTACCTAGTCGTTTCTTCTGAATTTAAAAACTTGTCTCATTTTCACCAATTTTATTAAGGCATCTGTTGTGCTAGTTCACTCTTGAGTTTCTTCTTATTTAGTCTTTGTTTCTAAAATAAGTTTATCTTATTTCTATTTCTTTTCTGAATTGTCACCTCATTTTGAGTTTTTCTGATCTAAATTATGTTGTTCTTTTGTCTTGTTATTTAACCTTTTAGTTCTTTTTAAATCTGTTCTGTGAACATGTCTTTCTGGCATGCTTTCATTGTTTGTAGGAAAGTTATTCTGTTCTTTATTCTCTTTTCACAACTTTGTATGAAATTTGACAAGACTTTTCTGTCTCTTAATTAATTTTTCTCATTTTTTAGAAAGAGTAATGATTTGGGGTAGCTTTCCTGACTTCAGAGACCTCTATTTTCTGTTTCTTTTTTTTCTTTTTATAGAGTTCAGAACTATTACAGCTTGCTTTTTGAGCTGTTTCCCTTCCCCACCTTTATATAAACCTTGTCTTCTCTTCATCTTTACCATCCCAGCCCTCTTCTACTCAGACGCCGCTCCTAGTAGTTACTATTCAGTGTAGGTCTCTGACCAAGGAGAGATCCACGGTGGCTCAGTTTTGAAAGTTCATGTGGACTGGACTACTCGGGCCCTCTTAGAGCAAGCTCCTGTGTGTGAGCTGCTATTTGCAGTTTGGTCCACTGTGTGCTCCGTGTTTGGGAGTTCTCCCATTCTCAGGTCTGTCAGGTGCCCTCTTGCATCCCTCTGCTTCTTCCTGTGCAGAGCTGCTAGAGGGCAGATTTATGCCTGTTGTAGCTTGTCCTCATTTGTGGTCTGTGGGGCAGTTTGTTACCTGGGTTTCTTTCTTTTTCTTTTTTCTTTTTTTTTTTTTTTTTTTTTGCTTTGAGGTTTTTATAAGTGTTATTTATGAGTTTTGCTTTTACTATAGAATTGCTTTTTTTGTTTTGATGTGGGGATTTGGAAAAATTAACACTTTCATTGTGTTAATTGACTTCAAGTTTCATAATGTTTAAAGAAAGTTTGTGTTGGGCCACATTCAAAGCTGTCCTGGGCTGCATGCAGCCTGTGGTCTGGGCTGTGGGTTGGATGAGCGTGCATGCCATAATGATTCTGTTACCTAAAATATAGTCATTTTTACTAGGACTACAAACAGACAGCACCTCAACCTAAATTGTGGAAGTAGAGAGAAAGATACCGACAGAATACACGCCAGCTAAGCCGATAACATTAACCAAAATGTTAGGAAAAATTCAGCATATTAGTGTGTGTGTGTGTGTATGATGATTGTTGCTGCTTTCAACAAAATCTTGCAAGAAGTACATCAACTCAAGTAAGAGGTAGAAAGAAATAGCACCTGGATAAGGGAGACCATCAGTCTGTGACCTGCCATCTGAATAAACTGAGACTTCTGTAATTTGGAATCTTCCAGAGTTAAAAAATTAAACTATGGTATTTCCTCAAATGAATTTAAAACATATCCACACAAAAATCTGCATGTAGATGAATATAGTAGCTTTATTCACAATTGCCAAAATTTGGAGGCAGTGAAAATGTCCTTTGGTAGATGAATGGATAAATAAACTGGGGTACATCCATACAATGGGATTTTAGTGAACATTAAAAAGAAACGAATAACTATGGGAAAACATGGCTGAATCTTAAATCCATATTATAGTAAGTGAAAAAAGCCCGTCTAAAAAGGCTACATACTGTATGATTCTAACTATATGACATTCTGAAAAAAGCATAACTATGGCCACAGTGGTTGCCAGGGCCTACAGGGGAGGCAGGGAAAGATGAAAAGGTAGAGCACAGTACTATTTAGGGCAGTGAAACTACTTTGTATGATACTGTAATGGTGGATAAAATTAATTATATATTTGTCAAAACCCATAGAAGGTGTAACACCAAGAGTAAACCCTAACGTCAGTCATGGACTTGGTGTGAGAATAAAGCGTCGTGTTGGTTGTCTGTTGTAGTAATAAATGTCCTGCTCTGATGCAGAATGTTGACTGTGGCAGAGGCTGTCCTTGTGTGTGGGGAAAGGGCATTTATAAAAATTCTGTATTTTCTGCTCAGTTTTGCTGTGAACCCTAAAACTACTCTAAAATATAAAGTGCTTTGTAAAAAATCATCTGCTTCCCTATTCCAACAGTAGTGACTCTAAAACTGTAGTCTTAGAAGGAGGTAAGGTTTCAATCTCTTGTCTTTTCAAATAAGTCCCTTAACAGTTCTTTGCCTGACAATGGGAGTTAACTCATTGACAAAGATCAGATTAAGAATTACCATCCCATAGAATTACTGTATGACCAAGCAATCCCTCTTCTAAGTATCTACTCAAATATCTGAAAACATTTATCTGTAAATATATATGTACCCTAGTGCTCACTGCAGCATTATTCACAGTTGCCAACACGTAGAAACAACCACAGTGTCCTTTGATAGATGATTGGACAAAGAAGATGTGGTATACATATACAATGGAATATTACTCATCCATAAAAAAGATGAAATATTGCCATTTGCAACAACATGGATGGATCTTGAGATTATTTTGCTAAGTGAAATAAGTCAGAAAAAGTACAGAAATCATATGACTTCTCTCATATGTGAGATATACAACTGAAAGCAACAAGCAAACAAGACAAACAAATAGAAACTCATGGACACAGTCAATAGTTTAGTGGGTACCAGAGGGCAAGGTGGGAGGGGAGTGGTAGAGAATTGAGGAGGAGTGAAATATATGGTGAGGTAAGGTGAACTGACTCTGGGTGATAAACACACAATGCAACACATAGATGATGCATTATAGAATTGTATATTTGAAACCTATGTAATTTTACTAACCAATGTCGCCCAATAAATTTAATAAAAAGAAAAAGGAAAGAATTACCATCCCATCTAATTCTCTTTCAAATAGTCTGTCATTAAATGGAAGCTGGAGCAGAGGATGGGCAGAGCTTAGTGGCCAGTAAATCATCCAGAAAATTTTTTTATTTCTAATTTAAAAGTAACAGAAATTATTAGATATGGTTGCTTTAAACAAGGCAATTTCTATAAATCAAAAATTACTATTAAAATGTTAAAAGGCAAACACTATTTCTTAAAATATAATCGGCAAGGTGACAAGGGTTAAATATATTAAATATGTGCACTATTAAATTTAAAAAATAATAAAACCACTGACTCCAAGATTTTGATAAGCAGTTAATTGTACATAATAGCAATTCACTAATGATAAAACACCCTAAAATTTGTTCATTTCATTAAGCATAAAAAGTCAAAATAAATGGAATGTTTTACCTTTAAAATTATGATGATCACACCAAGACATTACTGATAGTAAAAGTACAGTTAATGAGATCTGTATACTGTCTTAACTTTCCTCTAGGATTATACATTGGTCTTTCTCGGGAATTGTGTAGCACTACATTTCAAGAATACAAAGATGTTCATATCTTCAACCAAGTAATTCCACTTTTGGGAAATCATCCAAAAAACAACAGAACAAACATATCTATCTTTATGTGAAAAACTGGAAAAACCTAAATGTCCTACAATTAGAAATGGCTAAATAAACAGTGCTATAATTATAAGCTGGAATAATTATTCAGCTATTTAAATATATAACAATTCACTAATGATAAAACACCCTAAAATTTGTTCATTGCATTAAGCATAAAAAGCCAGAATAAATGTTACTGGAGAGTATTCTTTCTAAATTACTTGGAAAAATGCCTATGATAAGAACAGGGAGAGCAATTTCACAAGGCAGCTGAGCGGGCAGCTAAAAACCTGCTCAAAGGTCAGGAGAATGTTCCTCCCTCAGCCCAGGGCTTTCTGAGTTTTCTTCCAAGCCATATGTTGGACAATTTAGATATATAGTTATTTGAGTTACTAACCCTGACCCCAGTCATCATTAAGTAGAACAAGATCAAAATGTAGTCAGTTATCATTGGCCTACCTCTACCAAATGTTAAAATATGAACTACTGAATTTCTGAGCTGGTTGGTGAAGGGCAACGAATTGCTGCCCTGAGCCTCCAAGTACTCTCTGCTTCCCTGGCCTCCTGGGACCCTTCCTTGGGACCCCTCATTTTGGATCTCATTAATGAGCCACTAAAATGACTGTCACAGCTGGGGCTCGAGGGAGCTGCTCCAGCTCTATGAACAGCATGTAATCTGACAGGTACTACACAGGAGACGGACTATCTAGCTATCTAGCTATCATCCATCTATCTCATTGTCATTTCAGGACAAATTTCTCCCAAATTCTTTCTTTAACTTTATTCCAAAATGAAGCTGACTTCATTTAGTTTTGCTTCAAATTACAATTTGCTTCATTTTCATATTCTCTTTTTCATAAAGCCTTATAAATAAGAGGATTTTACTGCTAAAATGAATGTGAGGGAGTATGTACGGTGCAGCTCTGGAGAAGCTTTTAACTTTATTTGGTCCAATACCTTCTATGCTCTTAGCTACTTTCACTTTTATAGTTAAAAGAACACAAATTTTCTGTTTTTCTGCCTGCTTTCCAATGCCTATTTTTTCCTGTTGATTTGGCTTATCTTCAGAATTCTTCCCAAATTGATTACTTTAATCTTGCTATTTCTACCAACTAGCTTCCATGCCTTCTTACCTTCTAAAAATAAATTCCCTTTGTAAGAAAACATTGCCTGTTGAACAAGGAAAAAAGGAAAGCAAAATAAAATATCTATGTTCAATACTGTCAGAATTACAAAGAGCAGACTCCAAAACAGGATGAAATGTGCAAGGATTAGATTAGGGGAAATGCCTGTGAAAAAAAATGGGGACGTGGGAGCTACAAAAACCATCAGACCACAAAACAAGCTCGGTGCTGAGTAACAAGATCAGGAAGTATGTTGGGTAGAAGCATACCAGATTGCTGTTGTACTGCAAAGAAGGTTTGTTAAGGTTGTGTGTGAGGGGTGGGGGGTGGAGGGGTGGAGAAATGGAGGAAGTGGGGAGGGGAAGTGAGTCCTGAACCCAAAGTTGGTCATTGGAGGAGTCCAGAAATGGACCTTCTTTGATATTTCTCAGTCATTGGCTAGGAAGCATGGACTCATGGGACAAATGGAATGATGAACATCAGAGTGCAGAACCTGAAGACCCTGGTCCATTACACCCCTTGTAGTTGGAATTCTACAAGGTATGCAACACTTCTTTTTCATGTAACTCGCTGCACCTCCCTCCCGTCTCCAGTCCCTCTGGGAAGAACAAGTTCATGGCTTCATACCCTAACATTTTCCTGAGTTCTGAAGGTGAAGGTGCATCAAAGCATGTACACATCCACAAAAGTAAAAGATAAAACCATTTGCAAAGCAATGATGTGTGCAGAAGCTGGTTTCATGAGATAAAACCAACAAAAAGCAATGAGATAAACATAAACAATGGCATAAGAATATCAGTACAAAGAAAGTACACACAGGTACATAGGATGTAGGAGAAGCCAATTGTCTTTCTGCACATGCTTCAAAGATGACACAGACTCTCTGTGTACCAGAACTCAAGCAACTGGTATTCTCAAGCAACCAGCAAAATGTTTTGACTTGTTGGTTGAGATTTTGCTGATTGCTTGAGAGTACTGGTTGCTTGAGTTCTGGTTAGCAGAGAGTCTACTTACATTTATCCAACATCTCCCAATCCCCATGGGTGCTGGTTAACTGAGAGTCTACTGTACAAATGAACAAGACGTAGGAATTCTATAATTTTCTGTCTGAGTGGAGGAAATGAAGGAGGGTGCACTTATCAGAATCCTAGTTTCATTTATGAGGGCTGTCCAGAAAAAATCCAGCCATAAATGCCTCTGTTTTTCATACTACGTGGCTGGATGCTTTCTGGGCAGTTCTCATATGTTAACCTAAAATATGTAGTATGATTTATACCATATTAAAAACTCATAATAACCTTTCAAGTAAGGGTTACTGTTCCTGCTTTGTTGATGAAGTAATAGGATTCAAACAGATAATAAATTCAAAGTTAAGTAACTTGTCTAAGGTCACATATCTAGTAAATGACAGAATCAGAATACATTTCAAGTCTTCCAATAGGGAAATAAGAGGAGAAGAACATTCTTGGGCATTCTCTGTATATACATTTTTTTATTCCAAGACATTTTTCCCCCCAAAGTATTTTCAGTCTTCTAACTTTTGCATCTGAAAGGCATTTTATACCACCTTTTGGGATCAAATCTTATCCACTTAATAGTATGAGACCAATCCTCTCACAAAAGGGACACTTTAGGAGGCAAGGGGAGGAGCTCAATATCAATATCAGCATCCTCATTCACCTCAGGTGCCAATGACTGTGATCGTTTCCTGTATCCCAGCTTCAGTAAGTCGTCCCTTGGTTACCTGTTCAGTAAGTGCCTTGGTTATCTGTTCAGTCTTCTTGTTACTGCACAACTGTTTTGACCCCTTGCAGTCTTTTGGAGGATTAGAGCTCTTTCCCTAAGCGACAGTTCTAATGGCTGGACCTCTTTTTAGATCTTCTGTCCTCAAGCCTCTCATTCTTTCTGCCTTTTACTTCTGAGGACTTCCTGCATGGCCAAGTCACCTTGTGAATCTTTCTGAAAGTCAGAACATCTTTAATCTGTCACATTTTTCATTGAAGCTTTGTTATGACACTTCAGAGTCTTGATCTCTATGCAACAATGACTCTTATTAACAAATAAACATTTCAATTTGTTCCATTATATTTTTTGGCTTATTAATACAAGGGTTTCTTGGTGTCCTTCTTTTCCAAATGAAAGTCAACCTTTGATTCAGGAATAATTATAGATGCAATTTACCGATTACTTTGCATACACTACCTCAGGTAACCAACATAACAGATAGATATTATTACCATCTGTGTTCTACAGAGCAGGAAATTGAGATGTGAAACAGATTTGGTTCTCTGGAAGTACAGGGATAGATTAGGGATCAACACCTGTGAAAGAAAGTGGGCAAAAGCAAGATTGGGCAGAGGAAGTAGTCAAACTGTGACACAAGCTTGATATAACCTTCCAGCCAACTGGAAGCTCTGGGTCAAGTATTACCCATCAGCATTCCATGTGAGGCTGAAATGGCCAGCCTCTTGTACACTATTCTTGCTCCATCACTGGAGGCAGGCCACCATGGGAAAGCATGACCTTGGATAATATAAGCTCCAAACAAACAGATCCTGAAGGAGTTTTCACCTGGAAGCTGTCTACTGACTGCATTTGCCATAGCCAGGAGAAAAATCTGTCCTTGAAAGATCTGAGTAGGGTACCTTGTGTCTATTGAGACTCTAAGAATCTAGGAAACTTATGAAAGATTGCATAGCTAGTGAATGACAAAGATTTGATACCAAGTCTCAAAAGTCCATGCCTCTTACCAATTATAATTGATTCCCAAATATCTATCCAAACCAACTGTATAAGAATCACCTTATGAGGATTTTTTAAAATTATTTATTTCTTTTTAAAAATCATGTATCTCCTTTTTTAATTTACAGTTGACATTCAATATTATTTTATATTAGTTTCAGATGTACAACATAATGGTTATATAATTTATATAATTTATATAACATTTATATAATTTAATGATAGCCCCAATAAGTCTAGTACCCATCTGGCACCACATGTACTTATTCCAATATTATTGACTACATTCTCTATACTATACTTTATGTCCCTGTGACCATTTTATAACTACCTATTTGTATTTTTTAATCCATTCTTATCCAGCTTCCCAACCCCCTCCTCTCTGGGAACCATCAATTTGATCTCTGTATCTATGATTCTGTTTGTTTTGTTTGTTTTTTTATTTTGTTCTTTAGATTTCACATATATGTCTGATCATATAATATTTGTCTTTCTCAGTCTGAATTATTTCACTTAGCATAATACCCTCTAGATCAATCCATGTTGTTTCAAATGGTAAGATTTCATTGTTTTATGGCTTAGTAATATTCCATTTTATATATGAACCACCTCTTCTTTATCCAATCAACTATTGATGGACACTTTGGTTACTTCCAAATCTTGGCTATTGTAAATAGTGATGCAATGAACATAGGGGTACATATATCTTTTCTAATTAGTGTTTTGGATTTCTTCAGGTAAATACTCAGAAGTAGAATTGCTGGGACATAAGGTAGTTCTACTTTTAATTTTTGGGGGAAACTTCAAAATGTTTTCCATAGTGGATGCATCAATTTGTAATCCCACATAGAGTGCCTGAGGGTTCCCTTTTCTAGACATCCTCATGAACACTTATTGTTTATTAATTATTGATGATAGCTATCCTGACAGGTGTGAGGTGATATCTCCTTGTGGTTTTAATTTGTATTTCCCTGACGATTAGTGATGTTCCTCATCCTTTCATATGTCTATTGGCCATCTGTATGTCCTCTTTGGAGAAATGTCTATTTAGGTCCTCTACCCATATTTTAATTGGATTTTTCGGGTTTTTGGTGTTGAGTTGTATAAGGTTTTTATATATTTTGGATATTAAGCTCTAATTAAATGTATCATTGATGAATATCTTCTCCCATTTGGTAAGATTGTCTGTTGATGTTTTCCTTTGCTATGCAAAACTTTTTAGATTGACATAGTCCCATTTATTTGTTTCCCTTGTCCAAGGCGATAATTCAGAAAAAATATTACTAAGGGTAATATCTGAGAGTTTGCTGCTTATATTTTCTTCCAGGAGTTTTATGGTTTGGGGTCTTACATTTAAGCTTTTAATTAACTTGGAGTTTATTCTTTTACATGGTGTACAAAGGTGGTTGAGTTTGCTTTTTTTTTGCATGTATCTTTCCAGTTTTCTGAACGTCATTTATTGAATAGACTTTAACCCACTGTATGTTCTTGCTTCCATTGTCATAGATTAAATGACAAGGTAGGGGTTGGTTTATTTCTGGCCTCTCTTTTGTATTTCATAGATCTACATATCTGTTTTTAGGCCACTACCCTGCTATTTTGATTACTATAGCTTTGTGGTATAATTTGAACCAGGTAGCGTGTTACCTTCAATTTTGTTCTTAAGATTGCTGTGCCTATTCAAGGTCTTTTATAGTTCTATATAATTATTACAATTTTCTGTTCTAATTCTGAGAAAAATGCCATCAGTATTTTGATAGGGATTGCATTGAATCTATAGATTGTTTTGGGTAGTATAAGCATTTTTACAATGTTAATTATCCCTACCCAAGAGCATGGTAAATGCTTTCATATATTTGTATTTTCTTCAATTTCTTTTTTTAGTGTCTTACAGTTCTTCTGAATACAGGTCTTTTACCTCCTTAGTTAAATTTATTCCTAGGTATGTTTTTCAATGCAATTATAAATAAGAGTGCTCTCTTAATTCCACTTTCTGACAGTTCATTATTGATGTATAAAATGCAATTGATTTCTGAATATTAATTTTGTATCCTGCTACTTTACTGGATTCATTTATGAGTTCTAATAATTTTTGTTTGTTTGTTTTTTTGTGGGGTTTTCTTGTGGAATTGTTTGGGTAGTCTATATACAGTATCATATCATCTGCAAATAATTACAGTTTTACTTTTTTTCTAATTTAGATGCCTTTTATTTATTTTTTTTCTTGTCTGCTGTGGCTAGGACTTTCAGTACTATGTTAAATCAAAGTGGTGAAAGTGGATGCTCTGGTCTTATTCCTGATTTAAGGAAAACATTTTTAGCTTTTCTACATCAAATATGTCAGCTGTGGATTTGTCATATATGGCCATTATTATGTTGAGGGATGTTTCCTCTTATTCCCACTTTGTTGACAATTTTTGTTATACATGAATGCTGAATTTTGTCAAACACTTTTTCTACATTTATATGATGATATGACCTTTATCTTTCATTTTGATTATATGGTATATCACCTTAATTGATTTGCAGATATTGAATCAAACTTGTGTCCCAGGAATAAATCCCATTTGTTCATGGTGTGTGATCTTTTTATTTTTTTTATTTATTTTTATTTTTTATTTTTTTTGTATGTGGGTAGTTCCCTGGCTGGGAAGATCTTTTTAATGTATTGTTGAATTTGATTTGCTAACATTTTGTTGAGGACTTTTGCATCTATGTTTATCAGGGATATTGGCCTATAATTTTCTTTGTTTGTAATGTCTTTGTTTGGTTTTGGAATCAGGGTAATGGTAGCTTTGTAAAATGAGCTTAGAACTTTTCCCTCCTCTTGAATTCTTTGAAATAGTTTGAGGATAGGTGTTAATTCTTTGAACGTTTGATAAAATTCACCAGTAACAATAACGTTTGTGAACTTGCCACCATGTGCTTACATTGGCAGCACTGTACAGACAACTACAACACCTTACCAAGTTGTTTGTACAGTGCTGCCAATGGCAAGTTCGTGAACTTCATTGTCAAGTTTGGGTCTGACAACAGCTCTGAAGGTGGATAGGTGCTGACATCAGGGTGCAGAGCTTCCCAAGGGAGTATTTCAAAAATGACCATAGTGATGCCAGCATTGAGATATGTAGCACTTTTCCTAGGATGAGTGCGCAAATTAATTGTTCGACCTCGTAAGTATTGCTACTCCATGTTTTTATTTTTTTTAATTTCACACAGAAGATCTTTTTTCATCCCCTTACTTGTAGTCTGTGTGTGTCTTTGGATCTGAAGTGGGTCTCTTGTAGACAGCATATGTATGGGTCTTGTTTTCTTATCCATGCAGCTATCCTGTGTCTTTTAATTGGAGCATTTAGTCCATTTACCTTTAAAGTTATTATTGATAGTACATAGTAATTGCCATTTAATTATTTGTCTTTATGTTTGCCCCACTCCTTCTTCTTAAAGAAGTCCCTGTAACGTTTTTTGTGCTACTTGTTTGATGGTAATGAAGTTCAGCTTTTTTTTTTTTGCTTTTTTTTTTTTTTTTGGTATGTGGGTAGCTCCCTGACTGGGAATCGAACCCAGGCCGCAGCGCTGACACTGCCAACACCAAAGCCTTAAGCCACTACACCATCAGGGAACTCCCAGCTCACCTTTTTCTTATCAGGGAAGCTCTTTATCTTTCCTTTGATTCCAAATTATAACCTTGTTAGGTAGAGAAGATTTTGTTGTAGGTCCTTGCTTTTCATCACTTTGAATATTTCATGCCAATCCCTTCTGACCAGCAAAGTTTCTGTTGAGAAATCAGCTGATGATTCTTATAGAAGCTGCCTTATAAATTACTAGTTGTCTTTCTCTTGCTGCTTTTAGGATTCTCTATCTTTAACCTTTGCCATTTGAATTATAATGTGTCTTGGTTTGGCCCTGTTTGGGTTCATCTTATTTGGGACTCTTTAATTCCTGGGCTTATGTATCTATTTTCTATCCCAGGTTAGGAAAGTTTTTAGTCGTTATTTCTTCAAATAAGTTATCAGTCTTTTGCTTGCTTTCTTCTCCTTCTGGTACTTCTATGATGTGCATATCGTTACACTTGATGTTTTCCCAGTGGTCTCTTAAACTTTACTCATTTTTTTTTTGATTCTTACTTCCTTTTGCTGTTCTGATTGGGTGCTTTCTGCTACCTTGTCTTCCAAATTGCTGATTTGATCCTCTGTTTTACCTAGTCTGCTGGTGATTCTTTCTACTGCATTCTTCATTTTAGTTATTGTATTCTTCATTGTTGACTAATTTCTTTCATGGTTTCTATGTCCTTTTGTACACTTATTGTTTTGTTGTTGTTGTTGTTAAGTTCTCATTGACTTCATGTATTCTTCCTCTAAGTTCATTGAGTATCCTTAGTACCATTGCTTTGAATTCTTTTCTCATAGGTGGCTTGTATCCATTGCAGTTAGTCCTTTTTCTGGAGTGTTCTCCTGGTCTCCATTTGGGACATACTTTTTTGTTTTCTCATTTTGGCTGCCTCTTTGTATTTGTTTTTATGTATTAAGTAAGTCTGCCATGTCTCAGTCTTGCCCAGGTGCCCTTATGTAGTAGGTATCCTGTGGGGCCCAGTGACACAGTCTCCCTGGTCACCTGTGCCTGGTGCTCCAGGAGTGTTGTTTGTGTAGGTTGTGTATGTTGAGTCTTAATTGCTATTGGCACATCATTTGGTCAGACTGACCCTCAGGCTGACTGACTGTGAGTTTTGGCCACATATATAGCTTATGGGCTGCTATGTGTGGGACCTAGCCACAGAGCAGGATTCATCTCACTGGGCTATGGTACCTGCTGTGACCACCCTTTGAGTGTGCCACTTGTGGGGCTAAGTGGTTGGTACTCTGCTGATGTCTGAAGTTGGTTCTGGGGCCTCTTGAGAGGGGCTCCAGTGCAGGCCCAGGTATGCCACTGCCTGTGACTGCCCTGGGATTACATGGTAAAATCTACAAAGCAATCTATAGTTGGTTGTTGCCTGTTTTAGGCCAGAAATTATGTGTAAGGAGCCATGCTGCAAACTGAGGACAGCTGATACCAGTATTAGGTTTGGGATAGCTCAACAAAAAGCCCAGGACACCCTGAGGCCTGCTGCTGCTTGCCAGCTTTTGCAAGGCTTGGCCTCTGATAAATCTTCATGTTGTACGTGACTTGGGTGAGGTGAGGTCTCAGGCAGCTACTAGAGTGGTACAAGTGATGTTCATTAGGTTAGATTCTGGAGCTACTCAGCAAAAGTCTTAGAGCACACTGAGGCCAGCTGGCATCCACATGGGGCTTGTGGACCCCCAAGAATTGTCCTAGAAAAATAGCAATGCAGGCAGGGCTGGCTGTTCACTGAGAGATTGCCTCCCGCATTGCACAAGTTGGGTGGGGTAGGGTCCCAGGGAGTCACCGGAGTGGAGCAACTGGGGTTTACCAGGCCAATGAAGATTCATATTTAACCCTGTAGGGGAGGGTAGAACACAGGAAAAATTGCACCCAGCTGCTGGCTGCATGATAGGGGCATTCCATATGGGAAATGGTGACTGTCCCTCCAATCTTCTCCTAAAGCCACTCAACTCAGTTTCTCCCTATATGTCTCTGAAGACTTTGGAGTCACTAACTGTCCCTTTGCCAGAGACTAGGGTGAGATTCTTGGCTTATGGCAAAGTGAATCTGTGAGCAGGCCCTTTAAGAGGACATTTGGGTTTCCCATAGCCTTTATTTCTACCCAGATGGTCAGAATCCCCACTGTTTTTCATAGGTAGATTTTTGTGGGGTCTTCTTATCCCAGAACAGTTATTCTGGACTGAGAAGCCAGTTGGGGGGCTGGGGGATTTTATTCCTTTGAGGGTGGGGGACCTCCATAACTGAGATATCTCTCTCCATTCTCAGTTGCCATAGAAGGTATATGGCTGGCCAGTTCCTAATCTTTGCCCCTTTTACCAGTCTTAATTTGGCTTCTTCTTCATATTCTTCATTATAAAACTTCTGTGCAGCTAAACTTCATATGGTTCCCCAGGTTGATTGTTCTATAATTTAGTTGTAATTTTAATGTGGTCATGGGAGGTGGGAAAAACAGCATTTATCTGCCAACTTGGACCTTCCCCCTGGAGATTTCTTTAAAATAGGTATTTTTGGTCTCAGTCCTGTAAGATTCTCATTCAATGGATACAGAAGGGATCCCAGAATTACACTCAATTTATAAAAAGTACCCAAACTGAGTCTAAAGTACAGTTATATATATAAACCTTTGCTATCAATGGCATTGACCGAGTAGAAAAACGGAAAAAGTTTTAAATGCTGGACTACATTTGTGGTAGAAGGTATGCAATGTTCTGCAAATATTGAAAATTTGAAACTAGGATTCATCCCTATAGACTTCTATTTAATGTCTGTGGCAAGATCTCTCTAGGAGTGTGTGTCTTGTTTTGGATTGTTGTTTCTCTGATCACTATGGGGTTAAACTATTAGAGAAAACACAGCTGTTTCATGATTCATAAAAGTGAACTAAACAATTTGACCTCTAAGTAACTCCTAAATATCTGCAAAATGAATTTGAAGATGCGAAATTCTATTTTGCTTTTTGTCTTTCACCATAAATTGAGATAAGTTTATATTTTATGTTATTCCTAAAATGCAATAGACTTTTAAGAATACAGTAAATTCTTCAAGTTTATGTAAATGTATAGTTTTCTGATCAAACAGTACATGGTTATAAAGAAATACGTGTCAAGAGTAAAGCTTAATTACTAGATGAGTTATCAATGCAAAGCAAAGTTGATTTGTTGCTGAGCCAATACATTTCTAAGCCAAAATTCTTTCAATTCCTTTTTACTAAAATTAAGATAGCAGTCCGATTTTCAGGGAGGGTTCTGTCTACTGTGGGGTTCTTAGTACTCCAGCTATGGAAAGATAAAGGACCAGTCATGCTGTTAAAAGTAACAAAATATAGTTCTTTTAAAAATACATCAAATATCACACAGTGTTTTTTTTTAATTCATTTTTATTGTTAGACTTATTGGGGTGACATCTGTTAGCAAGGACTACACAGGTTTCAGGCATACAATTCTACAGTGCATTGTCAACTTGATGTATAATAAGTTCACCACCTAATGTGACTTCTCTTTCTATCACCTTATATTTAGCTTCCCCCACTCCTCTCCCACCCCCTCCCCTTTCTCCCCTCCCTAACCCACTCGTCCCCAAATAAACATTAAACTCTTGATTATGTCCATGGGTTATTTGTTTGTTCATTTCTTTTTTCTTTGCTTTCAGTTTTATATTCTGCATATGAGTGAAGTCATACAGTTCTTTGTTTTTTCTGTCTGGCTTATTTCACTTAGCATGATGATCTCCAGGTCCATCCATTTTGTTGCAAATGGCAATATTTCATCTTTTCTTATAGCTGAGTAATATTCCATTGTGTGTATGTACCACAGCTTCTTTATCCAGTCGTCTGTCACAGGGCACTTTGGTTGTTTCCATGTTTTGGCCACTGTGAACAGTGCTGCAATGAACATTGGGGTACATAAGTCTTTGCGGACAAAGGTTTTCAAGTTCTTTGGGTAGATCCCCAGAAGGGGGATTGCTGGGTCAAATGGTAGCTCCATCCCCAATTTTCTGAGGAACCCCCACACTGCCTTCCTCAGTGGTTGTACCAGTTTGCACTCCCACTAGCAGTGTACCAGAGTTCCTTTCTCTCCACATCCTCTCCAGCACTTGTTATTCCTTGTCTTGTTGATAACAGCCATTCTCACAGGTGTGAGGTGGCATCTCATTGTCACACAGGATTTTTAACATTTTACCTAATTAGCATGAACTTTTCATATAACAAAATTTAATATAGTGAATCATAAAGGTTTTTCTGCTGAGATAAACAAAGTTTATATGACTTCTCTCTAGTTAGTGACAATATCCTGAGATCCTTAGCTTATGGCTTGTGGCTTTTGACTTCTTACATTTTAAAATGGATAACTTGCCTCAGCTACCACAGGAATTTATACTCCACTTTGAGCACAGGAAAGAGAGTTGCATAAATCCTGCATGAATATTTCTCAGGATGTTTAGTTGATAAGGAATGGAAGTTCTAAGAAATGTATCACTGGTCTATGTTACACTGTGGTGGTGGAAATGCATAAATATTTACGTTTAAACACCAAATGTTCATATGAGAAAATTAAACTATTTGTTGACTGAGCTTTTTAGAATTAAGAACAGCGACTAATTCGTCTTTGTGCCTGCAACCATCGCACAATGTCTATTTGAAGCAGTACGTAAATGAAACTGTTTTTCACCTTAGCACTTAGATGCTTGGCTTTGGAAGAAAATCACCAGTCTCTGAGAGAAAGATTTACAATATCAGCTTCTATCAAGGACCACAGATGTCACAAATCTAGATTTCTCTTTTGGAATCTCAACCGAGTGAATTTAATTCGCTGCTATTATTAAAAGCTAAGCTAATGATTACAAGTGGCCTGGGAAAAACCAGTCCCTGTCAACCCTGAACTATCTGATCTTGAACATTTCCATTTCTTCCCTTACTGTTTTTATTCTATTTAATCCAGACAATAACCACATGAATAATGTTGAAAATGAAAGTTTCCTTTAATTGATATTCAAGATGTCATTTAGCTCGGAACTTTATTATTTAGAGAGAACACGCAGCCAATGTTAACGATATCTTGTTCCATTGGTATTTATCTACAGATTAAAGACAAATTGCCCTTCCCTCCCCTGTTGAGGAAGTGCTTCCTGCCACTCATTTTCTCCATAACTTCAAGTAAATCTCCTTTGGCTTAATGACAATAAGTATCCTTCCTTTAATATTGTATGTTCGGCGGTGCGTGCGAAGGGCCTCACCCCCCGAACTGCAGGGCCATCGTGCCCAGCGTCACGCTGCCCCAAGCCTGCGCTCTGGGA
>PVJL010002423.1:100567-199870 GCA_004026885.1 Lyroderma lyra
CCCACCCCTCCCCCACCACTCCTGCACCCCTGCCCCTCCTCTCCCCCACCCCTCCCCCATCCCCATTCATCCTCTTCACTGTTAGGGGCCCTCGCTCTCCACGGTCCTCAGTTTCCTAAGGCTGCTGTCACCCACCTGGACGCCTGACTCCAGGGCTTCGTTTTCTATCCCTTTATGTCCGTATCTCCCGTATGGTAAAATGTAACTCCTGTAAACTTTCCGGTGACCCCGCACCAACTAAGATGGTGTGATTGTGTGTGCACGTGTGTTTTACGGGATTTGTCACTTTTCATGCTGATTTCTCTTCTCAAACTTCAACCCCACGTTCCTTTCCAGACCTTCTTAAAGGGGCGCCGTTTCTGCCGCCCTAAGTCTGGTCCTTAGAAGCCCGCAGCAGCGAGTGTCCTCCTCAGGAGGGTGCCGGGCCCCTGCAGGATGGAGGGGGTGAGGGGATTTGAGGGGTCCAGAAATTCGACCTGGGAATCATGTGTGTGGACAACAAGAATATTCAGCACATGAACAGGGTCTACAGACAGAAAAACATCCCCACCGATGTGCTTTCTTTTCCATTTCATCAGGTAAAAAGTATTTTCTTCCTCACCTTGTCCAGCCTACCACTCAGTATAAGTGTCCTGTGTTATTTATACCACAGACATTATTTCTTAGTTTTATTTTGAAAACTTTTGAGTATACACAAAAGTAGAGATCAACGCTATTGATTGGTGCCCATCACTGGAAGAGAACAGGAATGAGCACCCCACCCCACCCCCAATTCAATTGGTGAATTAGAAATACAGGCTTCTGGAGTTTTGAATGGAATGAATAATCAATAATGAATGGGTATGTAAGAATTTAAATAACATGGAATAAAAGAGCAGACTGGGGTAACATTTTAACAAGTCTGGGATGCCATCAGGTTACTGTCTCAGTTGCATGAGTGACTCAGTGGGGCCTTCAGACACGCTAGACTTCAGGTGACCCTGTTGGAAGGCAGTTTGGCAATGATTTAGGAGTAGTTAAACATGAGGACTTTTAACCCACTGGTCACTAGTGTCACACCTACGGAGCTAAATCAACAGAAGGAAGACAGTGAAATGTTAAATGTGGAATATAAAAATGCACTCAAACATTCACTTATTATTTTCCTCAACCCATTTCCCATTTGCAGCATTTACCCCAAGATAACTCCCAGAGGATGGTCCTAACCTCACCCCCAAAGTTCCGTGCTTTGAAATTTATCACACGAAAAAAATAACATTCTCAATAGCGGTCCTCATGCACATTTCTGTTGCATTAGGATCAGAGACAAGTTCTGTTTAGAAATAACTCCCAAGAATAGTTTTTCTATCTTATTTTCACATTGAAAACCAGTCAGATTAGCTTCAGCCTCAAAGAGCGTGTTTATGTCAAATTAAATGAACGCCGCAGCGAGCTGCACCTTGTTTTCTTTTTCTAAACAGGAAATGGGCTAATAACATTTACATACGTAGGTAGCCATAGGTGACCTCTTTGGTGTAAACAGAACTCATTCAACTCACTGGTCTTTAGGAAAATGTGAGAGACGATTTGGGACAAAACACAAAGTGGAAAGAAAAGAAGTGTAAACTTGCATTGGTGTGGTGATTTAACTCCTAGAAGTAGTAGATCTGCATGATTGCACATTGGGAAGGATGAAAGAAATGGAAAGTACCTCGACAAGGTGAAAACATCGGAAGTCCTTCCTGGGGAGAGGCTGAGTGCGCCCCTCCCCCAGGTAGGACCAGTGGGAGGACGAAATCTGTAGACCTGTGGTGGGTTAGTTTGGGGATCTTGTTTGCCCAATCTGTATTTCCTCATTTGCAGAATCTGAAAGCAGGCGCCATTCCCCAGACTACTTCTCCAAGTGACTATAATCTGGGGGACATTTTCCTAGGAGTGGAGTTGTGTCTTCCAGTAGTGCAAAGATGATGAAGATTATGACGACATCCTAAGTGGAAATGCTGACATGACAGAACCTGGCTAACAAAATAACCGCCCGGTCCTTCATGCAGGCCACGAGAAGAGGTGGGCGATGTGTCACCTGTGTCCACACTATCAGCCACATACGGGAGACCTGCAGAGAGACGAGGCCTAATGGGGTTTGCCCACCCTGTGGTGGTGTTGGGGGAGGGAGGATAAAGCACATCTACATCCTGAGCTAAAGGCAGCTCTTAGCACGGCCTTGTTTTTAGCTTTCACCTTAAGCTCAGCAGGCTGTGTACCTAGCACAGACTTGCAGAACAAGCTTCTGAGGAACCTATCCAAGATGGACAGGCTTCTAGCTTCCAGGAACTTCACGATCCGTCTTTCCTCAGCTTAACGTAACAATAAAAATGAAAGTGTGATGTGTGAAAGAAAAAATATATGTTTGGGAGGAGAATTCTAAAGTCTTTCACATAAAAGAAGTTTCATAATCATAAGCTATGAAAAGGGTGGAAATGTACTCATATACTTACCGTGGGTACTTTTTACCACGAATTTTCTGACCCTGATTTGATTAAAACCTCAACCTAAAGATGCAACAATGCAGATTTCTTTAGAGTTTAATTGTTCGCTTCACTGAACTTTGAATGAGAGAAACCTCAATGTGGAGCAAAAAGGTGGTAAGCGGAAGGAGAAGTTAAGGACTGAGCTGCTTTGCAGATCAGAGCATTTAAAAGCGAACACCCAATCCGACAAGCAGCAAAACCACAGAAGAGTGTCACTGTCTTTCTGTTCACTTCATTTCACAAGCTACTCAAACTACTGTCCTCTCCTACATCCTCTCTCTTTCACAGATGACCGTGGGGTAGTCAACTTCATTCAACTCTGAAGAACTCAGGGTTGAGAAGGAAGCCTTCTTTACTTGAGAACTTTTTCCATCCCTGATATGTACAGGAAATGAAGACACCACCTGCCATGCTTGGAACTGGAAAATGGTATTGGGCCCTCTTCCTAATCCCACATCTGAGCATCTGGAGTATCTACGGTAAAGCACCTCCTTGGATTATTTCTTGTTTGATGTCTCAGGGGTGTTGCAGAGAGTGTGTCCTCGCTGATCTCGGTGTGATCTGGGTCTATGTAGTGGGTACGGTAGATGAAACTAGTATTTAGGTGTGCTCACAGAAGACATTCTAGGATATAAACCAAATCAGAATATGGTATTCAAGTCACAGCTTTGCTGATGTTCTTAAAAACACATTCTGCTGATATGAAAACGAAATTGGGCAGGTGTTATAAGTAGTTAGGTATCAATTTAGCACTACTACTAGCAAATGCTCTGGATGTCATACTAATGATGACGAGCTCGTTCTTTCCAAACTGAGGCTTGGCACGGCGTTGTAAGGCTCAGTTGGGTAGGATAGGTATTGGGTATTAAATATTTGGGGTTAAAACTGACTCTATGTTTACTCTTGAATAATGTTGCTAATTAAAATCACACTACTTGCTTCAGTGGGGTGCATGTTGGGAGAATACTGAATGAGAAAATGCTGAAAACTACAGGATTGGGGAGCATTCCATCATGGTATCTATTATGTTGAAAGAGAATAGTTCCAACTTGGGGGTCTTTTTGACATAGAAAACAGCTTGGGTTTTGCATAGATGATGTTTGGCAGACAACAAATTTCTTCCTTCTGGTGCATTCACTTGCTCCCTTAATTGACACAGGGCCCACATGTTGTGAAAGGGGAAGGGGTATAAATAACTAGCAGAAGTTTCAGGTCTGGTTTGAAATATTCTGCCTTGCAATCCCCACAAGCACCCATACTCTTAGCAGTTTGGGTGCTTTGGTTTTAGATTGGATACTATGGTCACTGACATCCTGTGGAATATCATCTCCAATTCTGAAATTGCGTGATTTGGAGTTTGTCTTCATGATGTGAGGATGGCATACAACCAGAAGCAAAATAAAACCCCCCTTCGGTCATCTAAGCATTTTTACGTTTGCATATTTTTATATGTGTATGACTGACATTATGTCGACAAGGAGTGTAGATGACTGGCTGGAATTTTCACTTTCCATCAGATGCCTACAATCACGTAGCTACAATTGGCATCAAATATTATTAAATAAAATTCATAGGAATTTGAAGACTATATACACTATTCCCTGTGAAATGAAGTAAAAGAATTTTCAGTGCTGGATCTCACTGGGAGTGAGGTACAACTTCTATTTCTCCTGTCAATGTGCTTACAAAAATGAACTTGGGTGTTAGAATTGGGTTAATTTACTGGCTCTGCCACTTACTGTGTGACCTTGGTTTAATGTCTTATCCTCTCTTGTCCTAAGTGTCCTCCTTTGTAAAATAGAGTTAATAATTTAGCTAAATTATGCACCTATTGTGGAGATTATAAATACAGTAAATATAGATAAACTACCTGGCACTGAGTGAGCACCGTAAAAGCTCGATGTTAATGGTGTTTTTGTTAATAATCTTTTCATTAAGCACCGCTCACAAAATTTAATTAAATTTAAAGTGAGTTCTAACATCATTTAAAATACTTGAGTTTTTGAAGCTAAAATAAAATGAGTAAATGAAATGTATTGTATCATATATTTAGCCCCAAATATAGGGAATCAGATTATTTGAAAAATAAAATGAAACATCTTGGACAAAGTCCAGGCCAGGTATCCTATAGAGCAGTTGACGGATTGCAGTATTATTTGCATTAAATTAAGGACACAGATTTGTTCTCCCAGACAGAGCTGATGATTATTCCTAAAAATCACATACTTCTAAACTTTTTATCTTGGGAGCTGTCCCGTGATTTACTTAATTACCGAATTCTTTACCCCAGAACCGTTTCAAAGTGTTTAAAAATAATATTAAAAGATTTTTTTCCCTCCACTTCACAGCAATGTGAGATCTGTGTGCCTCTTCCCAGGCTGTATTGAGAATAAGGTTGGGGAAAAAAATGTCATGTTCCCCACAAACCTCCTTCTTCAAAAGAGGCTTCCTTGCTTTCTGGGTCTCTCAAAAACAATCGGGGTGGGGGGAACTCTGCCCCTCGGTATCAGGCATAGTATTTCTGTTCTCATGAAAGTATGAAAGTGTCAGCACCTTCCCTTCCTGGGCAGGGAAGGGGTGGGTGACTGTCTTCGCAAACACTAGGCTGCAGGTGGGGAAGCCCCTGTCGGTCCCCTGCCTCATGGCCAATGAGTGGCTCCCGCCGTGAGGCCCTGGACCACTTGTACAGTTAGTTGAAGACAAACCAAGGATTCCACCTCCAAACAGGCAGGAGCACTGCCATTAATGTCTGGCTACCATTTGGCACTATATGACACAGAATGAAGGCAGTAGGAAGCCTTTGATTGATCACTGCTGAGAAAAGCATAATCCTAATCTGGTCTAGTACCAGATGACACTGACGGTCCGGCTCCTTTGAGAACCCAGTGGTCAGGCCCACTTGGGGTCTTACCTGCATCCTCTCTGGCCTCTACTGTGACAGTTCAGTATGGACTATCATCCACACTCCACACCCCACACAGATTGTGCTGCATCACCATGAACTGGCCACATCCTTGGGTCAGAGCAGAAACATTAGGGCAGAAAGTGCTCTTCATCTGTCTCTCATTCCTTGAAGTTCCAGGATATTTATCAGCCTCATTTCTATGGTTGTATTTATGTATTCCTATTAAAATGGACACAAGCTCTGCTTTCTGCCAAATGCCTGTGAATTGCTTTTGCAAGAATGCCTGGCATAAAATATGACTACCTTTGACGTCAATGTAGAAACACATTCTTTAGCTACAGGAATTCCTGGATTAAGGTATGAAAAGATTAACCCCTGTGCTGATCACAGCTTTGAATAGACTTTCCAAACACTGAAAAGCTCTTTATAGTTCATTGTTGCTTCCTCTGTCTCACTAGAAAAATTTCCTCTATTGTAATGTTGAAGTCAAATTCTGTTTATCTTGCTTCACTGGGGCTTTCCTACTTAATTTCCATTATTTGTGAGTTTCACCTTTACTTGGAGTTCACAATGGTTACAAGAAAAGTCTTCACAGGCATCTAATCAAGACCAAAACTGAAATCAAAGTTTTGCTTTGTTCTTTGGAGAGGCAGTGGTGGAGTGGTTAAGATCAGGGACACGAGAGCCTGACTGCCTGGATTCCTATCCCATTTCTGCCATTTACTGGTTCTGTGACTATCACCTCTCTGGTTCCCTTTCCTCATCTAAACAATGGAGTCAATATTGACACTCTCTTTATAGCATTGTTGTATTATTGAATTAATTCTGTAAAGCACTTAGAGCAGTGCCTGATGCAAGTGCTGTGTAACTTTAGCTAATTCTTCTTTATTCCTTCTAGTCCAAAGTTTAATTATCTTAATAGTTCCCATGAAGTAGTCCTGGGAAACCATTGCTCATTTGGGCTAACAAAAGTAAGCTATAAGTAACTCTTGGTATCATTATCTACTACCATCCCCAGTGGCCAAGAAATGCTAGTAGAGTTTGTGAGGCATGAGGCATGAGTTACTTTGTATCACAAGCCATTTGCTTCAATTTTCCAATATTCTTTATTTTCTTAACTCAAAATCAACTCAGTATTATCCACCTTTCTGGTCTCCTGTCTTGGTTACGGACTCTGATTCCCACGCTTATCTCCATGGAAGAAATTACTTGTGTGCATGTACCTGTGTGTACACAAGCAGGGGTATCATGTTAGTATGCTCAGAGTCTAAACTCGTACAATTTGAGGTTCACTTTGAACACAGTCCAGGAGAGTGTTAGAGTGGCCATCTTGGCCAGTTGCAGAGAAACATGAGGTTTAGCTGGTAGCACCCTGTAACCCCTCCTTTTCTCCTTCCTAATAACCACATATATCTCATGAACACAATGCATACGTCACAAACAACCCCTTGTCCAGAAGTGGCATTAAGGAAGGCTGGAACACTTAGGTTCCAGCGGGGTGGTCATGGCCCCATTTCATTTTCTTCTATGATATTAGAAGAGCATTAATATTGGGAGGAATTGGCAGTTTCTGCCCACATAGATATTAAGTATCTTCTAGGGCTTTAAAAATGCCAAAGCGGGAGTTCCCTGATGGTGTAGTGGCTTAAGGCTTCAGTGCTGGCGCTGTCAGTGCTGCGGTCTGGGTTCGATTCCCAGTCAGGGAGCTACCCACATACCAAAAAGCAAAAAAAAAAAAAAAATGCCAAAGAATCTCAGTGTGATCTCTGTAGCATGGCGTATTAGGAAGGCCAGGAAGTATGTGGGGAAACACGGAGATGAAGTTTCCTAGCGTGTTTCTAATAACACGTAACCCACACTCACTCGGAGCATCACACATAACCACTCTTACTACTGAAGGTAATATTTAGAAATACTCATGTTGGTGTCTGATAAAATGCTGAAGGCTCTCTTTAATGCTGCTGTCTACAGCTTCCAAGATACTCTCTTGACTTTGTCTGCCCTGCTTTTCTTCTCGAAGTCACTGTGATGAAGGTGAAAGGTCTCACATCTCTGAAGGACAAGCCCACCCCTACAGACAGTCAGCATCTTCCTCAGCCAGAATTATTCTCTAACTTGTCAACATGAATCATTTTCTTTAGGGCTCATTAAATTGGCTAACAACTTAGGCTATGCCTGAGAGATAAATTACACATTGGCCAACAGACCTTCCACCAGATACTCATCCTTGTCACGTAGGGCGGGCAGGATTCTGAGGGAATGGAACACATGTGAGTCTTCTCATGGGGAGACCAAACAGGGATCAATAGGGTAGAAACATAGAGGACATTTGTCACTTGGTAGAGATGTAATGAAGACTTCCTGAGAGAAAGCATGGAACAGTACTCAAAGACAAAGGTTTGTAACTTCCCAGCTTTGACCAAATGCAGCCTTGCTAGTTAGTATAATTCTGTAGGATTTTCTCTCTCATACAAAAGGACATTTTTTAAATGGGATATACTACCTTTTCTACGTTGTATTTGTTTGCTGGTGAACACACCCGTTTTCATGCATCACTGCTGATCCCTACTGAAGCAGTTGGAGGCACCTCTCTGAGTTTCCATCTTGTCTCTGCCACATTTATGTCTTACAACGTTGGATAATAACTCAACTGCTGTGTCACTTCCCTAAATTCATTTTATCCAAAAAGTGTAATGCCTGACATTTGTTGTTGTTTGTTATGAGCTAGTGCTAAAAACTCTTCCTATGTGTTCTCATTTACTTTTACAAACATCTTGCCAGACAAGTTTGGAGTTAGCCAGGCCTGAGTTCAAATCCTGATCCTGGCTCTGCCTCCCACCGAGTAGTTATCTTGACCAAGTGGCTCAGTTTCCGTAACACTTGGTTTTCCCAGCTTAAAGATAAGGATAGTAGCTACCTCATAAAACTGTCATGAGGATCAAATTAAACAACATATGTATGGAATCTAAAGGTGCATAGGGCATAATAAGAACTCAGAAAATATTAGTTGTATCCATATGTCCCTCCTCTTTGGAAGATCTAGGATGGGCCTACAGTGGTTCGGTAATGTGAGGTATGATGGTGTGAGCAAGTGACAATGAATGTAAAGCAGTGATTCTGAAAGTGGTATCCCAAATGTAATTGAAACTCTCCATGTGCTAACTGACCTGATGATCACTAAAGCTTTCTACTTGTCCTGTTCTTTAATTCTCAAGGAGAGACATAGCACAGTTACTTTGTAAACTTTGCTAACTGCTAAGCAAACCTGCGGTAAATGCTGGAATGAATGTTTCAAAACAAAACAACTTCAGAATAATCCAAAATTTAAAGTCTTAAATTGTTCAACACAACTAAATTAAAGAGATGGTTTTCAAATTCCCCCTCCCAAATAGTTATATCTATCACATGATGAGAAATTCTAGCCCTAGAAGAAATTACTTCGTAGTATGTTAAATAAATACCTTATGACAGGAAACTTAAAGAAAGGTTTCACGTATCATTACAAGGAAAATTCTAAGACATAATAACAATAGATCATTATAGAAGTTCTCTCAATTTTCTTGTTTCATGATCTTTGTTTTTTAAGTAAGGAGAATAAATATAGATTATACCATGTATATTCTTGGTGTGAAGTAAATTATTTCCAGTTCCATTTTTGCCAAAGCAAGTTTACGTTATGTTTAGACAGGGAGGAGATGTCTATTTCTACCAAAAGACCAATATCACACAATATGAACAGAGAAGAAGAAAAGCAAACTATTGCATACTAGTTCTGCATCTGTTATTTTTATGATATTATATGTTGTTTGCCAGATACAGGAATTTTCTTAAACTATCCATGACCGCCCTTTACAAAAGAAGCTCTGATTTTTTTTTTTTGCTTTTTGGTATGTGGGTAGTTCCCTGACTGGGAATCGAACCCAGGCCGCAGCGTTTACAGCGCCAACGCCTTAAGCCACTACACCACCAGGGAACTCCCAAGAAACTCTGATTTTAACATATGTGTGTGTGCATCATTCTTATTCAAATTTCCCCAAGTACTCATAGCTCTTCTGGGAATATCTGACTTACAGAGTGGGTTTGTTTACCACAAAATTAAAGTAATAAATTTAATCAACACTACATAATACAGTATTAAACTAGTGGTTTCTTTATGAGGTGGAACTCCCCCACGCTCATCTCATGTCACCGCATTTCTGCTTTAGTGAATCGATGGCAGCTTCCTACCTTATGGTGGGAAGTATGCCCCATGGGCTTTCCGATGCTGTGTGTGTAAGTCCCTGAGACTGGCCAGGTGGATGTTTTTGCAGGATCTTTGACGTGTGATTACATAGCTGCCATTGCTGTGGGCAGATTGACCATGACTATGCTCAAACCACTGCCTCAAGGAAATCACTAAACCCACATCAATTTGTAAGGGAAGAGACACTGGTTTCCTTTTTCTCGTGGTGATCATATCTCCTCTCCTCCCCACCACTCCGGCCTCTAAAGTTAGGCAGCTCTGGCCTGTTTTACCTCCTGAGTCTGAAGATTTTTCTCCTTCCATAGCCTCCCCAACATGTGTCTGAAGTGTTTGTTATTTGTCTTTCGTAGTATCTTCTAGTAGAAGCTAACGTCCTGGTCAATGTGACAGAAAATTATTGGCATATTATGTCTTTTATAATCATTTTAGTTTTTAAAAAATTATTCGTTTACATGTCTGTGTTCAACTCTAACCCTGTCTTAGGTTCAATAAGACTTCTGCATTCTTAGTCATTTGTTTCTTTCACTAAGTGTAATCATTTTGAACTTTCCATAGATGTGTAAGAATGTTTCAATGAAAAGATGTGAAGCTCCGTTAGAATTTTCCTCATGGGAATAGTTATAATCAGGGTATTCAGTCTTAAAGAGCTAATAAATTTCACAAATGACCTACCCTCTTTGGCGCCTGAGGGTGTTTATGCCACTTGCTGAGCTGGAAGGTACTAGACCATGGCAATTGTTTGTGGTTGGTATGCCTTTCTGATTGGCTTATTTGGCTATCTGAATGACCACAGAGTGTCACTTATTAAATATTTTGAATGTCACCTTTTAGTAGACAGAAATCAGGCCTTCCCACATGGTGTATGCTTGAGGTCTACTTATTCTTTCATGGTTATACCGTAACCATAGCAGGCTATGTGAGATGCACACATTCTTCACCTCAGTGCCTTTGGCTCACCTCTCTAAGGGCGCAGCTGTGTACGCTCTGAGTCCTTAACACACCGAAAGCACAAGTACAGCTGTCAACAAATTTTTCTCTCCATGAAGCTGTATCTGTTTAGTCCCAGGGTGCCTCATGTTATCTCAGTTTCATGCATTTTCTGAGGCCATCTTCTCCTGCAGAGACAGGTACCATCCTACTAAGAAGGTCACAGAGCTGATAGGAAGACAGATGCATAAACACATATTTAATTATAGTAGAGTGATGCATGTCACACAAAATAACGTGGCCTTTCATGGGGATTGGGGGAGGGACATCAAATGGACTTGGGTTGCTGAAGTGTATGGAGTTGGGTGAGTTTGCATAAGAACTCAAGGGCTAAATGCCATTTGATAAAGTCTAAACATGTTCCTACAAGCATTGAAGACTTTCTGGAGTGTTTCAGGCGAAAAGCCTTGTGATTGGATTTTCATTTTAAGAATACAATCTGTGACAGTGACGTGGAGAAGGATTGAGGTGGAGGGAGGGGGGGAGCAAGGCCAAGTCTGGAATGTTGAAGTCTAGGTGGTAGACTGTGATAATAATCCACATGAAATAGAATAAGACTCACATTAAAGCACTGGTATGGAAACAAATTTGAAAGCTCTCTTGGATCTGTATCAAGGGAAAAGAGATCAAATGGCTCCCATACGACTAGGTAAATGATGGCACTATACTATGATAATGGGAGAAGGACCAGATCTGCCCCAGGGTGGGGTTTGGGCAAGAGGGGGTTCAACCTCCTCCTTGATGCCTTTCTTGATTGACCCAACCTGAAGAGCTATCTCCCTCTCAGAGATTTGAAAGCTCTAAGAGATCGTATCCTGTTTAAGATAATCAAAGAAAAATCTAATGAGAAAATTAAAGAACAATGTAAACTTCTTTCTGTATCCCCTTTCCACTAGAAACTGTCACATTCCTAAATAGTCATGGCAGTGAGATGTCCACAATCCCTGGGTGTGGGCAATAAGGGTGTACCTTGCCTGTACAGAATGTAAAAGCATATTAGATTTGGTCTACTTTTAATTATCACCATACCAGCAATTTTGAACAGTATCTGTGATAAATACTCCTCCCCCTAAAAATTGTCTTGGTCTAAAGTTCCAAATAATTAATATGATTATTGCTGAGTTTTAATAATATGCATGTAAGCTTCAAATGAGCATTTTTAGTACTTATTTTTTTATAACCATTGCATTCTACATGAAAATTAACTAAGAAAACTTCCCAGTTACAGAGTTGGCCCTGGACATACACAAATTTAGCTACATTTCAAGAGTAAATTCATAATATTCAGAATCACTTCAGCTTGCTCCAGGCACAGTTTAAATCTCTAGTTCCTGTGACACTACACATGCCTTTATTTAAATAGTGGTATTTTAAATACACAATTATATCTCAATGATTATAGAAACAAGGAAACAGGATGTGAACAGTTTTATTCCTTTCATTTGATGTAATCATTTTGAATATTTATTTGTTTAAAATTTAAAATACGGTACATATTGTGAGGTATAATTTCATGTATGAACTCAAGTTTATACATAATATGTTTTATTGATTAATATCTTTACAACTGAGATATATTCTCTTTACAGTGTTAATGTTTTAAAATTTTAAAAATGAATAAAAAACACTTTACATTACTGGAACAATCTAGTAATTGCATAAATTATATCTTTTGTAGAATTTTAGTTTTAATAAAATTCATTTATTAATTACTGGAAGCTACGATATTAGGCTACAACTAACGGATCAAAATTCACACAATTTTTGTAAATATAAAAATTCTTAAATAGCTGTGCAGTCTCCCTTTCTTATTCTAATATTATTTTTCAAACATCTATTAACTGACATGGTTTTATATACTCGTGTAAACTTCAACGAAGAAAATATTCATTGACCATATGTCCTTTCTGTCCATTTTATTGTTTGTTTCATTTCCTGATTATTTCTAAAATTATTTTTCCATATAGATGAGGGGGTTTTTAAAAATATACTCTGGGCATCAGATATGCTAGGTATAGTCTAGTCATGGTATATATATATACTGTATTAATACAGTAGTGGTTTTCATAAGAAGTTTTAAAATGAGAAGCTTCCTAATCCTACGGATACTGTGTCATTTGGTGGCCCGGGGATGGTTCAGGTTTTATCCATTTACTGCATGCCTTTAAATTACTTTTAGCATTGAAAATTTTCTACCATTAAATATGAATGTTTGAGAAAGAGAGCACGAGCAGTAACAGCAGGAACAACCGTAACTAAATGTTGGTCTATAAACTCCCGCCAAAAGCAACAGTGATCTTCAGCACTCTTTAGAGAAACAAAACACTTTTTGACCAGACAAATCCCTTGGGGACAGCTTTGGATGTCCTGAGTGTCATAATACAGATATGCATAATTCAAGACAAGCAGCAAAGAAGTGTCAACATACTTGTCAGGTGGAAAATTAGAATTGTGCCATTTGCTCAGTGCATCATTCCTGCACTACAGACGTCAGTTTTAGTCTCCAGTACACAGGAAGTATAGTACCTTTTTTATACAAAGAGGACAAATTTTTGATGACTTTTAGGGCCTGTTGGCAAGCCTGTATTTACTCATTTATATTCCTCCGTTCAAGAGAAATTCCTATGCCAGCTAACGTGGCAGTCAATGATCCTCATCCTGCTGATAACAATGTGTAGGAACTACAGTGACGTCTCCATATTCCCATTGCAAGCCAGAGAAGTGGTCAGGATGAGCAGGTAGCTCTCTTCTCCTCTGGGTGGGCTCCTCCCAAGCATAGAGTCATAAAATGTTAGAACTAGATGGAATGTTCACTTGTGCTCCTAGCATTGCATGATAGCCCAGTGGCTAAATGGAAGGACAATATGTTAGAGAAAATGAGACTTAGAAGTGGTTTTGTAGTGTCAGTCCCACATTGAGGGAGGTAAAGCCGTGTATGTGCTTTTGTCTAGGAAGAAGGGTGGGTAATAATTTTCTTGTTTTTGCAGTATAATCCTCTTATTTTATTTTAAAGAAATTGAGGGCCAGTGAGACCGGGTGGCTATATCAATATCCCACGGTGTGTTAGCATTGGTTCAAATGAATATTCTCATTTTTAGCTAGTTCCATTCCCTTTATAAATAACAACCTCCCCCCCCAAAAAAAAAAATCAGGCTCTATATTTTCTCATGGTTGATAAGCAAAGTTTAAATTTCTCCCACTCAATGCTTATTCCATTTATTCTAAAACAACTAGTGGTCTCCATGTCACTATTTCATAAAATCATGATCCAAAAGTGTAACAAGTTCTTGAATCAGCCATGAGATTCCTGGCCTCTCAGCCTCTGCCCTTTCATTTCCTCAGTTTTAAAATACTTCCCATGCTTACTCACTGCTCTCATATCAGAGAGCTACTCGCTAAGGTTTCCATTAATCCTTGCCCCAGTAGCCCACCTCTGCACCCCCATGCAAAATTTGCACCTCTTTACTGTGTTATATCATTCTGCCATTTGTCAAATATCTTTATTTTTCAATGCGGGCACCATGAAGGCACGTGTCGTGTTGTATGTATTCCTATGCCCCATAACAAGGTCCCTCTGAGCCTTGCTTTCAGCTTAAGTAAGCTCGAAGAAAAAAAAAAATGAGTGGCAGATCAGAAATTTATTCCAGAAAAGAGACATTGTTGTTAGTTCATCTTATTTCACCAATTAAGTGGTAAGTTCCTTGAGGAAAGAAAGTCTTTGTCTGTAATTATTGTGTCAATTTTCTCAATGCTGGCACAGAGTTAGACTCCATAAATTATATTGATTTATCCAAGTAAATGACAAGTGAAATTAGGAGGCTGAGATAAACTATTACATGTAGCAGAGGATTGGACTTCTGGGTTTCACTTGGCTTTTCTGCCTATGCCTCCTTGTTTTTTTGTCCTGAGTCTAACCACATTTAGGTGTTTTATTGTTAGGTACTTCCTTTTGGTAAATTAACTTACCCTTTCTCTTCAATTTTTTGAAAACCTCATCCTCATAACTTGGCTTGTAGTTTGCTTTCATTTTTATTCTGACTTTTTAGAAGCAACTGAATTCAGATGTCTTAAAGAGAACTTGCTTGGGGTCTCAAAGCAGTTATAAATATATAAATATTCACAGTCTAAAAGTTCTTTGCACGTCCCTTGTCTCAATCGGATTCCTGAAAACTCAATCAGGTATACTTATTTTGAGCAAGGATTGGTGACATGTGAGCATAAATTATAGTGAGAGGTTCATTGGGTATTAGGAAATACCTAAAAATAAGGTATTTGTGCTAGTAAGGGTGGAGATAGAAAGTTGAACATTATATTAGGTAGAGGCAGTATGTGACACGCAGGGCCAAAAGTTGTCCTTCAGTTCAACATCTCACTAGTTCTTACCCCTCTTTGTTTTCAAAGAGAGTTTTGACTATAATCTCAGTTACATTTATGTCATTATAGCTTTTGACACTGAATCTACCTATTCAGAGGAATGCTTAAAGATGAGTGAAAGACATTAATGAAGGGGATGGATTTGCTGTATTGCTAAAATAGTAGTTCAAAACAGAAAAACCGAGTCAAGAAAGACCTGCAAAGATGTAGGAAAAGGAACTTAAAGAGAAAACACACTTAAGACCATGCGCTTAGCCTTAATAATACTGAAAAATAAAGATATAAATCACTACCAAGTGCTTTATTTTGTGCTATACTTATTTTGTTTTAACAGCACAGTCAGTTCCACAGTAGATCATTCTATGACTTATATTACATGTACACTCATGATTGTAACTGATGAAAAATGTTAAATGGTTGTCATAAATTGTTGTCATTTCTCATGCTCCTTTTATGCACAGGTCTCAAAAGGAACAGTATAGTCCAGCAATTATCAGAGAATAAATACTCCACATTAATGTACAATTTAAGTAATTGAATTGAATTGACCTGTGGAGGTCAAAACCATTTTTACATTTTAATCATTTTTCTTTTTTAAACTAATTTTTAATTGCAGTTGACATACAATTTTATATTAATTTCAGTTATACAACATAGTAATTGGACATTTAACTTTCAAAGTGATCATCCCAATAAATCTAGTGCCCATCTGACAGCATGCATAGTTATTACAATATTATTGATTATATTTCTTATTCTTTGCCTTGCCTTCCCCTGACTACTTTGTAACTACCAATTTGTATTTCTGGATCACTTCCTCTTTTTTACCCACCTACTCAACACCTCTCCCCATCTGGCAATCAACAAAATGTTCTCTGTATGTATGGGTTTGTTTCTGTTTCATTTGTTCGTTTTTGTTTTTAGATTCCACATGTAAGTAAAATCACTGGTGTTTGTCTTTCTCGGTCTGATTTACTCTACTCATGACAGCATCCTCTAGGTCCATCCATGTTGTCACAAATGGCAAGATTTCATTATTTTTTATTGCTGCATAATATTCTGTTTTATATATATATAGATGAGGGCTATCCAGAAAAAACCCAGCCCTAAATGCCTCTATTTTTTATATTACTTGGCTGGATACTTTCCGGATAGCCTGTGTGTGTGTGTGTGTGTGTGTGTGTGTGTATTTAAAATTTTTCCTTTGCTGCAGATTTTATATACAATTGACAATTACTAATAGAAGGTTCTTAGAAGATAATACAATAATTGTTTACCAGGAAAAAAGCTCTCCCTACCAAAACAAAACAGGCATATTTCCTATGTCTTGGGCCAGTAGGCAGGACTTCCAAAATAGGTAGATCACTGCTTTCTGAATTGGAAAAACATAAAAATTTCAAATTATCTCAGATCACACTAGTTTCAGATAGTATCTTAAGTTGCATGTTTTATACCTGGAAAAAAAAACACAGAAAAAATTTCAAGGCAACATTAAAGCCATTGAAAAATGCCTAAAGAAGGTTCCTAATGCCATGTATATCAGGAACATAGCTGTCTACAAAAATTCCTCTCTCCCACTTACATCAGAGCTAGTAATAGAAAATGTGATTTCTGTTCAAGAAACAATAGACGAATAGTTAATGAATTATAGAGTAATAAACTCTAGTATACGTGTAAACCTTGATTCTCCTAATTATTAGCATATAACGTTAGGGAAGTACTTTATTACCTCAGTTTCCTTATCTGTAAAATAGGGTTTATAATAATATATATTTTTTTTGTTGTAAGGATTAAGTTAGTTAAAATATTGATGCATTCTAAATAGCTCCTGGAATATAATAAATAATTGACAAGACATTGTTATTATTTGCTACCTATGGCAGTGGCTACAAAGTAATATAAACACATAAAATACAATAATATATAAGTTTATAAAAAACTTTATTATTATTTTGGAAATTGAGGAAATTATTAAATAGTTGAGGAAATGATTTCTTTGTTTTTTTCCAACAGATATTTGTAATGTGCCCACAATGTGACAGACACTCTGCTAGTAAGGGTTAATGGCTGGAAAACATTATCTGGAAGAATTATAGTATCATGCTTGAGCAATCTTTCACAAAAACTGTTGAAGTGGCCAGTATCTGCTCCTTCCAGAACAGATTTGATTTTAATTTTGTTTTCATCTTTCAGGGGAGAAATCATGTGAGGCACAACCATTTGTTAAGAGAAAGTCCATGTCCGTCTCAGCAGGGGATCCATTTCAACTGGAATGCCCTATGGAATACTGTGCTAACAAACCTAATGTGACCTGGTGTAAGCTCGAAGGCAGAATCTGTTTATATCCTGGAGATAGACATCGGGTACACACGGCTTGGGAAGACAACACCATGAAGAATCTTTCAGTTTATATTCTGCATTTCGACCAAGCACTAGCTAGTGACAATGGATCATACCGTTGTTCTGTGAATGCTCCATCTGGACTCTATGAAAGCTATTCTATAACTGTTTATGTGACAGGTGAGTTCTAGACACCAAGATTACCTAATATTTTTCCCATTATGGTTCACAGAAAAGGAAAACTCAGATTCTTAAGTAATTATGTTAGACACTGAACTTATACAACACATTAGAATACTGCCACACCTCACAGACTGTGATGTGTATGCATGTATGTGCGTGTATGTGTATGTGTGTTTTGGGGTGAGTGAATTAGAGAAGAATAGAAAAATATAATGAAAGTTACTGCTTTTGACTTTAGGGGATATATAAAATTTATTTAATAGGTCTAAAAGTTGATCACTGAAATGTGGGAAAAATTACGAAGTGAACACCAATAGTAGTAAACAGCATTCTATTCCCTGTCCTTTTTTTATTTTTCTTTTATTTCTTTTCCATTTTTCTGTCCTTGACTTTTACTGATAATAATTCCTTGAAGTTATGTTTGTAGTGCTCAGAAAATTATATACTTGTTAGTAGTTCACAGTTTGTATAAAGGGCAAACAATGCACAAATAACATGACTCCCTAAGGAGTTTTGAGAATATTTATGGACTTAGCTGTCTCCCCAGACCCTCTCCAGAAGATGTCAACAGGCTCAAACAGCAGAGCAAATACAGGTTGAGGTTAAGTTGGGCAAAATCAAGCTAAATAAAAATTGGAAAAGCAAAGGGTGGCATGGGGAAGAGTAAAAAATACATGGTTTATGAAAATCCCACTGCTAATGTCATATGCAATGGTAAGATTGAAAGCTTTCCCTCTAAGAACAGGAACAAAACAAAAAGGTCTGCTATTGCCACTACTATTCAACATGAACTGGAAGTTCTAGCCAGAACAATTAGGAAAAACGAAAGAAATAAAAACATTAAAATTGTAAAGAAAGAAGTAAAAATCTTTATTCATCGATGATATGATCTTACATAGAGAAAATTCTTAAATATCCAAAAATACTACTAGAGCTAATAAATGAATTCGACAAATTGTATGATCAAAAGAAATATTAATAGTATAGTATTTCTATATAGTTCCATTCATTTATTTTGCTTTTACTGCCCTTGAGGTCAAATTCGTAAAATCCTCTCTAAGAATAAGGTCTGTAAGTTTAGCACCTATGTTTTCTTCTATGCAACTTATTATTTCAGGTATTATATTTAGGTCTTTGATCCATCTTGAGTTCATTTTTCTGTATGGCAACAAATAGCAGTCTAGCTTCATTCTTTTGTATGTGGCTTTTCAAGTTTCCCAGTACCATTTATTGAAGAGGCTTTCTTTTCTCCATTGTATGTTTTTGGCTCCTTTGTCAAAAATTACTTGTCCATGTATACATGTGTTTATTTTGGGGTTCTCAAATCTGTTCCATTGATCTGTGTTTCTGTTTTTCTGTCAATTCTGTGCTGTTTTGATTATTGTCACTTTGAAGTCAGGGTGTGTGATATTTCCTGCCTTGTTTTTTTGTTGTTTGTTTGTTTGTTTTATTTTTGTTTTTCCTCAGGATTGCTTTGGCTATTTAAAACCTTTGTTATTCCATGCAAATCTGATGATTTATTGTTCAATTTTTTTTAATGCTATTGGGATTTTGATGGGGATTGAATTAAATCTGTATAACCAAAAAATCTTCTGGACAGCAAAGGAAACCATCAACAAAACAAAGAGGCAACCAACTGAATGGAAAAAGATTTGCAAACACCTCTGATAAGGGGCTAATAACTAAATAAAATGAACTTATATAATGCAACAACAACAACAACAAAAAAAACCAAACAATCCAATTACAAAATGGGCAGAGGACCTTACTCTCTCAAGAAGACATACAGACATTACTCTCTAGAAGACATACAAACAGACAATGGATATATGGAAAGATGCTCAACTTCACTAGCTATTAGGGAAATGTGAATCAAAACCATAGTGAGATACTACCTCACAGTTGTTAGAATGGCTACTATCAATAAAACAAGTAATATCAAGTGTGGAGAGTTTGTGGTGAAGAAGGAACCCTCATACATTGCTGGTAGGAATATAAGCCTTAGCCACTACACAAAACAGTATGAAGTTTCCTCAAAAAATTAAGAATAGGAGTTCCCTGGTGGTGTAGTGGCTAAGGCTTCAGTGCTGTCAACGTTGCAGCCTGGGTTCGATTCCCAGCCAGGGAAATACCCACATTAAAAAAAAGGAAGAAGAATAGAATTACCATACAACCCAGCAATCCTTCTTGGTATCAACCCCCAAAATCTGAAAACATTTATCTATAAAGATGGATTTACTCCTGTGTTCATTGCAGCATTATACATGATGGTCAAGACATGAAAATAACCGAAGTGTCCTTCAGTAGATAATTGGATAAAGCAGATGTCATACCTACACACAATGGAATATTACTGCCATTTGACACAACATGGATGGATCTTGAAGTGATCATGCTAAGTGAAATAAGTTAGAGAGAGAAGTAGAGAACCATATGATTTTACTGATATATGTGAAATAAAACTGAAAGTAACAAACAAGGTGAATAAGCAAAACCAACAAGCAAAAACTTATAGACACAGACAACAGTTTAGTGGTTACTAGAGGGGAAGGGGGAAGGAGAAATGTTAGAAGAGGATAAAGGAGGTCAAATACATGATAATGGAAGGATAACTTACTCTGGGTGGTGAACACATAAGGCAATATATAGATGATGTATTATAGAATTGCATACTGAAACATACATAATTTATTGACAAATGTCACCCCAATATATTTAATAAAAGTCATAAAAATTAGTAATATTTTATATATTGGCTTTTATATATTCTAATATTTCTATATATATTCAGATGAACTAGCATCTGAAAAGAAAATTAAGTAAACAATTTTATTTAGAATAGCATCAAAAAGAATAAATTACTTAGGAATAAATTGAACCTATGCGGTGCAAGACTTATACACTGAAGAAAACATGGTTGAAAAAAATTGAAGAAGACATAAATAAATAGAAAGACTTCCCTGTTTATAGATTGGAAGATCTAATTTTGTTAAGATGGCAATAGTTGCCAAAGCAATCTACAGTTACAATGCAATCTCCATCAAAATTCCAGCAACCTTTTATTTGTAGAAATAAAAAAGCTATTTCTAGAAGTCATGGAATTGCAATGGGCCCAGAATAGACAAAAAAAATCTTGAAAAAGAAGAATCATATTTGAAGATCCAACACTTTCCTATTTCATATCTTATTACAAAACTAGAGTAATCAAAACTGTAGTACTGGTATAAGGATAAATATATAGATCAATGGAATAGAATTGAGAATCCACAATAATCTGTACATCCTTGATCAATTGATTTTTGATAAGATTGCCAAGACCATTCAATGAAAAAAGAATAATTTCTTCAATAAATAATACTAGGACAATGGAATATTCACATGCACAAGAATTGGACTTCTACCTCACAGAATATATAAAAAGAAAAAGTAAAAATGGTGTTTATATTTAAATATAAGAGCCCAAACTATAAAATCTGTTTAGATAAAACTATACTATCTTCCTTAGAAGATAACACAGAGTAAATTTTCATGATCTTGGATTTGTCAATGGTTTTTTTTAAAGACTAATATCAAAAGCATATACAACAAAAGAAAAAATAGGTAACGTGTACTTCATCAAAACTAGAAACTTTTCTGCATCAAAGGACACTATCAAGAGTGTGAAAAGGGAACATACAGAACGTGAGAAAATATTTGCAAATCATGTATCTGATAAGGGACTAGTGTCCAGAATAAATAAAGAATTCAGGGAGTTCCCTGGTGGTGTAGTGGCTTAAGGCTTCAGCGCTAGCGCTGTCAGCACTGCAGCCTGGGTTCGATTCCCAGCCAGGGAACTACCCACATACTACCAAAAAAAAAAAGAAAAGAAAAGAAAAATTAAACAAAACAAAAAGAATTCTTACAACTCAATAACAATTTTTTTTAAATAGGAAAAAGATTTGAATAGGCAAAGATGATATTTAAATTGCCAATACACAAATGAAAAATGCTCAGTGTCAGTAATCATCAGGGGAATTCAAAGCAAAGCTATGATGATAACACTTCACAGACACTAAGATGACTAGAATTTAAAAAAAGAAGAAAAACTAAGTGCTGGCCAGGATGTGGACAAATGGAAAGCCTTATGCATTGACAGTGACAATGTATAAGGGGGGCAGCTGCTCTGCAGGACAGTCTGACAGTTCTTGAAAAGGTTAAACATAGCTGCCATAGATCCAGCAATTCCATTCTTGGGTAATTATTTAAGTTAAATTAAATATATGTCCACACAAAAACTTCTATGTGAGCGTTTATAGCAGCACTATTCAAAACAACCAAAAATGGAAACAACCCAAAGTCCATCAACTGATAAATGGATAAAGATAAAAAAATGTGGTAAATCATACAATGGAATAGTATTCTATTATTCAGTCATAAAAAGATGAATGTACTGATACATTCTACAACATAGATGAGCCTCAAAAACATTATGCTGAGTAAAAATCAGCTACAAATTATCACATGTTGTATTATTCTGTTTATAAAAACTATGCAGAATAGGTAAATTCATAGAGTGGAGAATGATTGAATGGTTGCCAGGGACCTACAGAAAGGGAGAATGGAGAGTGACAACTTAATGGGTGTGAGGTTTCCTTTTGGGGTGATAAAAATGTTCTGAAACTTGATTGTGGTGATGGTTGCATAGCAACGTGAATGTCTTCAATACCACTGAATTATATACTTTTCAATGATAAAATAGTAGTTTTTACTTTATATGTCTTTTAACACATAAAGTATACTTGGATCAAAGAATATTGCCCTTTAATTGTTAAGAAGTGAGATGGAGGGTTTATTTTGTGGCCCATAAACTGGCCTTGAAGGTTATTACAAAAAAGAAATCTCAAAAAGGTGTGGTACGTGTCTATATGCAGTCTCATACAGTTACTTCTATGAATACCATTCACTGGACTGGTTACATTGTGTGTGTGTGTGTGTGTGTGTGTGTGTGTGTGTGTGTGTTTAATTTATATTCACACTTTGGAGTCACTGTTTACATTCTCTTGAAGTAGTGCAATCAAGGAATCTATTTAAATTCCTCTAGAATTCTTTAAACCACCTTTAAATTCCTTAAGGCAGGCCAGTGAGGAAATGTACATTATTCTGGTGTTGACTGCAACCCTCTATTATAAAGCACAGAGTTGTAGAAGGAATTTATGGCAGAGTTAGAGACTCTGCTTTTGTAAATTTGGGGTTAAACTCAATGCTGGTTGCCCATGACTGTTTATACACTGGTTTATAAACCTCTTTAGAATGGAGGCTGTGTCTTAAACATCTCCGCTTCTCTACAAATAGAGAGCATAGTCTGGCATATAGTAGGTGCTCAATAAAGATTTATGTGTCAATGAATTAAGTAACATAATCTATGTGAAGTAAAACAAAATTGCCTTTAACAACTTGGAGAAGCCTATATTGAGGATGTTTGGAATAAATGCTTTCTGGGGAGAATTGTGTTATTAATTCCCATAATGAGATAAATACTGAATTTTTAAAGAAGTAATACCTTTTTATCTGGCAAAATAAATAACAAAAATTGGCAAAACTTGCAAAAACATTATTTCCAGGCCAATATTAGTTATACTATCAAATATAAAATAGTTAAGTACTGCTAGATAATTTATATAATGTATGACAAAATTAAATGTAGTGACATCGAGTTCACCTTTCTTGGAAGGCCACCTTCTTGTGCAATTTAGTTTCTTCACAGGAACCAGTCCACTGCTGTGTCAGGTGTCTACCCCAAACTTGGGTCCCTCCATGACCACTACAGGTGGTTGTGCAGTTTGTAAAATGCCGGTTCTAGGGATCGAGGAGAGGCTGAAATTAGGATTAATAATCTGTCTCCCTTGTGGAGGAGTGGGACTAAATTCAGAGGAAGGGAGGCAGCAGTCCCTCTTATCCCCTGCGCCCTGAGGGGATGTGTTACTAAGCTCAGCCAGGGAGAAAGGGTGTCAAGGATGAAGTATTCATAGTAGTTTGAAGGGAAGTCTTACAGCTGAGTAGGAGACATTAAGGGCCTTTTCAGCTTCTCTTTGAAAATTTCTGTTCTCCTAATTTCCTATTCTTCTTCCTTTCTTATACTCCCTTTCTTATGACTTTATTAATTAATATGCCTGACCCCCATTGAGAATTCCCCAGGACTCTGCCTTTATTCTCATCTCCACTCTAATTTGTTCTCTCCTACAGCTTTTGTGAGCATCTCAGGCCTTCATTATCTTTCTTCTAAATGATTACAATTAATTGTATGAACTCTTTGCCTTTAGGATTTCCCAATGCTGGTCCATTTAGGTAAAAAATCTTTCTGATACACTAAATTTTCCTAATACATAGGCTTCTTTTGTTGAGTCATTCTTTTATTGCATCCCCTGTAGAGCATCCGCAGTGCTTAGAACATGAACCTTGTGTTTTGTTAATCGGCATTCAAGGCCTTCCCCTGTCCGTCCCCACCTGGATTCCATATAGAACTCCCAACTGCAGCCTAACAGCCCTACCTGCCATTGCCATGTCTTTACCACGGTCCTTAAGCTGCTCTCACCACCCTTGGGGCACCCATTCATTTGCCTCCACTTACGAAAATTCTACCCCTCCAGTCAAGCCCAATTCAACTTCGTTAAGAACTTGAAGTCTTAATGAAGACTTCCATGTTCACCCTTGGGGAAGTAGTTTCTCTTTTCTAGCAACTTTTATGCCATTTAAGTTCGGTGCCTTTCAATCACCACACATTTCCTTGCATTGTAGTAGTGTGTGGGAAAATATCTTTTATCCCATCAAGGGTTATACTGACCTGGGAAGCAGGGACTGTGTCATAATTCTCTGGGTCATCTCTGCTTCCTTCACAAAAGTCAAATGAATGATTTAGGAGTTGACGTTAGACTGGGTGTGGATTTTCCTTTCATGAAGTGATGAAAACAAATAACAGGGAAAGAGTCAAAAATTTCTTCTTTTCTGTACTTGGAAGTACTCAGTGAATTAAGTATGAAGTGAGGAGAAAAATATACTCTGTAATTATATGTAAAGACCATGCTTTTTGTAAATACATTTTAGAGGTATGATAAAAAATACTTCAGTTTTTTACCTTTGAAATATCTTTCTTAGGGGCTATTGGGAATTTTTCTAATTTTGTATCTGACTCTCATTTGCTTTTTATGTTTAACTTAAGAATTGCTCTATGTAAGAGCAGGGATATAATTAAGTGGGGGGTTGGATACTGTTGAGAAAGCAGTATTATTCCAGAATGAATAAATTGACCTTGCAAAGCAAAGTTCCAGAGGAAAAGTTGAGAGAGCTGGGAAAGAGTCACTGGAACACGCAATGGCCTGCAAGTCCATTCACCCCAGTCTGCCCTTGGTCAGTTCCTGACTAGGAATTTCACAAAGACAAGTGGTCATTGTCCTAGCAGGAAAGTGGGGGTGGTATGAGTAGACAGGAAGTGAAAGGTACAAGCTTTGTTTCAGAATGAGTACCCAGCATATCATCCAAAGCATCCTTTCCTTTTGGCCTTCCACGCTCACTTGGAATAATTGCTGAATGCACGTTTTGTTATTCTAGGTACCAGAAGGTGTCAAACAGGCTGTATTGTGTCCTTATGCTTAGGGAGTGGGGAAGGGAAATCAAAGCAGACTGGTAAAAGTTGTGTTGTATTTATACAGTTTTTCTTTGATCCTCACAATAAACCCAGAAATTTAATACTTTGTGTCCATGATCTCCAAGTTATCTACAAATTATACAAACTGCCTTTTGCAGGATTATTCTGTTTGTGTGCAAATCCAGGCATCCTCACCAATACTAGCTCTGATTTTGGACATAACTGAGTATACACTCGCATTGTTTTCACAATCAAATGTAACATTTATCTTGTGTTTCTGTTTCAGAACGCACTCAAAATAATTCAGAACGTCCTCTAACAAGTAAGTATCAAGCTAGTCAAATAAAATTAAGGAAACTAGGTTGTTTGATGGTTGGAGAAATAATAAAACTTGGATCTCCTTCATTGAGGGGGGTTGTTTGTATGGGGTTATCTGTTGTGGGAAATTTAGTTCCTATTCCTATCTATACCCCTCTCCCAAACAGCTGTGTCTGTCACCCTTGGCCTAGCTGCTTGACCAACCTAAGTAGCAGCTGCAGCATGAACAATACAACATTTGTTACTACTGTGAATTTCCAAACCACTTTACGCCCAGCTCTGTTAGCACCTGACTGCCTTTACCCAAAATTAAGCATTGGGAAAGCTAATATATAGCTATGTTAATGTAGTTACAAATACAGCTTTCCTGCATAAAGAAAACTAACATCGGTACAAAATTAAAGATGTATGATGCATTCTGATGTTTTCTATTCTGTAATGTTTCGTTTTTTAATGTGATTTGTGATCTATTAAAGTGTTTCATGACCCACAAATAAGTTGCAACCTACCATGGGCAAACAGAGCCTTAGCCCATGTTAACTTTGATCAAAAGTAATGAGCATCAGCTATATGCCCAGCAGATTGTATTTGGAGCTACCAAAGATATCTGGAGATATCAAAAATATTTGGTATTTGGAGATACCAAATAGTTATGACAGAATGAGAAGGACTGCCTTAAAGGAACTTGAATTTAGTATCAGAAACATGTTGGTTTCAGTTCTAACTGCCGCTCACTAGCTGCCTGACCTTGGGCAAGTCTTGGAACAATAATACTGTTCTCAAGCCATGGGCATAAGTAATGGCTTCCTTCCTTACTTTCCTTAGGTGATGAGTATGAGAGTTAAATAAGACCATGTACATGAAAGGGCGTGGGGAAGTACTTTCTAAGAGTTTTATGGATGTTTCACTGGGGATTAACCATAGCAGAATAAGAATTTCTGTGAAAGATAAATTATAACCCAGAGCCACTTGCTCAGCTATAAAGCAAGAGGTGGGTGCGTTTTGAAAACTGGGGTTCTTAGGGAAGTCCTCCTGGAGCGGAAATAAAGGCACCAGCTAGAAATCCTCCTTATTCAAGTTCCAACGAAGTAGAAGGTTTTGCCGATCCTGATATATCTGATTGCCTAATTGTCTTTAGAATTGATTAATGTTTCAGATACAACCAGTGCCTCAGAACTACCCCTCAAGGAAAATATGGGGGACGTACAATGGATCCTTTATAGCTTGCTTCCTTTGGGAGGACTGCCTCTACTCATGACTATTTTCTACCTATTCTGCTGCCTGAGAAGGCACCAAGGTGGGTTCCATCTTTCCTCTGCTGCTCTGTGCCACACATTTGGGGTTCATTTACTAAGACTGGTATATTTTTGGTTGGTTCCTATTGTTTTCTTTCCCAATGTTCTGCAATAAACCATGGATAATGATTTCCTGGGGGATAACTCATCCTTCCACCAAAAAGCCAAATGGATTAATTCAAGTGCCTTGAGTCATGGTGAGGCATGCTCACCACAGCACAGCACTCTAGCCAAGGGTTGTGGTAAGGAGAGAACATTACTGGGCTTTACTTATTCTGTTTGCATCAATCTTAGGTTTGTGTGAGAAGCTCTTCCAATCTTTAAGGGTGTTGAAAGCGAAGTTGAAATAATCTCAGATCATCATGTCTGATTTGAGTTAGTGTGTTCAATTCTCTTTTTCATAGCCACACCACGACAGTCATACATACCATTGTCTACATCAAGCTCGTCCAAACTGCACTGCAGGCTGCGTGTGGCCCAGGGTAGCTTTGAGTGGAGTCCAAGACAAATTCATAAACTTTCTTAAAACATTACAAAAATGATGCACATACCTTTTTCAAGCTCATCAGCTATTGTTAGTATTAGTGTATTTTCTGTGTGGCCCAAGACAATTCTTTTTCTTCCAATGTGGCCCAGGGAAGCCAAAAGGTTGGACATCCTGGTCTAAATGAAGATTCAACATCCTCAGAGGAAATTTATATGCTCGTACTTTCTGTTACCTTTACAAACACATGCTTAAACAGAACCCTCACCCAACATAATGCACTTGAAAAATATGGGTTGTGCTATGATGGGAGATGTATGATATTTTAAAAATAATTCCCTTCTGCTTTTATAACCGTTTCCTCCAAGTCATGAGGGAACACTTAAAACACATGAAAGACAGATGTAAGGAGAAGTCTCATCGACTCTTCTCTCTCTTTCTTTTTCCCTCCCCTCCCTTTTCTCACAATAGCAGCCACAGTGTTGCTATAGAAACTAAGCTAGACAGAGGAACTCTTATTTTTGCCATAAAAGAAATCTTTGTCTGGGCAAAGTGCTTCGGGTAATTTGTGGTGAGGACTTCCAAAGCCCAGAACATTCTCAGAATACTGAGGGAACCCTTTGTAACCCCAACTCCACAGCTGCAAGTCCAAGGGTCTTGCTATGGCCTCTCCCCAGCTTTCACCACCTTTCCTGAGACTTGAAACTTCTCTCAGAACTTTAGAACTTTAGAAAGAGAGTCGGGGATAAATCCTTTGATGTACCATGCGAGTATTTCAGGGGTGTCCAATCTTTTTGGCTTCCCTGAACCACATTGGAAGACTTGTCTTGGGCCACACATAAAATACACTAACATTAATGATAGCTGATGAGCTAAAAAAAAAAAAAAGGTCTGTGCATAGTTGCATAGTTTTCATAATGTTTTAAGAAAGTTTATGAATTTGTCTTGGGCCACATAGAATGGTGTCCTGGGTCACATGCAGCCATGGGCTGCAGGTGGACAAGAATGCCATATCCATATAAGTGAGCTAGGCAGTAGGTTACAGGACAGCACTGTGTCTGCCTCTGAGTATAGCATGTTCCCAGAACAAAGAAGGTTCCCTTTCCCCCTTGAACAAGCTGGAAGGCTTTCTGGAGCAAGTGGTAAAGAATCAGTGAAAATGGGCACGATTCATTCTCATGAACTGACTTGTGTGTACGACATGCTAGTCACAGCAAATAAGCCAAAACTAATAATAGCACTGTCACTGGCATGCAAGTCAGTGGGCATGAGTGGAAAAACATTCCAGCTCTGCTCCAGGGACTGAATTTGAACCTAGCAATATTGATGCCAGAACCCATAGTCTTACCACAATTTGCAGAAGAATTTTGTGTTGTCTTTTCCTCCCTTTGGTTTCTTATTTTTCTTTTTGAATTCCAGGAAAACACAAGAAGCCTTCTGATCCAGAAGGAAGGGAAATTAATCTGGTATGTTCAATGTATTTGTTAAAACAAATCCAATCTATGAGTATGTTATATCATGTTAATATCTATATGTTTTTTAAATTTAAGTCTCTGTAACACTTATCATGTGCCAGGCATTGTTCTAAGTGCTGTATAAATTGATTTACTTTAAACATATGAGTATTTTACATTTACCTCTATCTGCAGCAGAGATCCCTCATGATTAACAAGTCTCAGAATAAGTGGTCCTTTGGAAGAGCACAGGTGGCAGTGCAGACTCTAAGCAAAAAACTCATTGAACCACATAACCTTGGCACTGCTCTTGGCCTGTTATGTGATTTCAGGCTATTCATTTATTCTCACAAAAGTACCTGGCAGTCTTTTGGGAAGAATCTTGAAAGTTAATGAAAAACTGAACCCTGAATAACCTCATTAAACAGGGTGTGAATCATACCAGCAGATAAAGAAGCATGATCACAGACCTAGGTACTATGCAAAAGTCCCTCATAATGTGTATGGGCTCATCTAGGAAGAGACCTCCCAGACAAAGGAAAGGGTGTTTTCGTGGGCAGTGCCAAGATTTTCTGCAAGTTCTTGGAATATAACCTTAGGCCTCTCTTTGGAGTTTCATATTGTGTAAATATTGGAACTTAAAAAAAATACAAGATGAGGCAATATATTTCTGAAAACAATTTTATAAAACTCTAGTTAAAAACAAATACTGTAGTCATAAATGAGGTACTGCAAAGGCACTCGATGTGTGTGTTTCTGTAAACCAGAGGACAGATAAAGATGTAGTAATCTTCTTGAAATGTCTAGAAATGCCAGAGGCAGAGAGAGCCAGTAATCCTACATATAATATTAAATAACACTCAACATTCCCCACCAATTGCTTAATTTTAAATTAAGCCAAATAGATCCATCTTAATACACTGGTATTACATTTTTAGTAAGCATTGGTAGTGTCATTGTGATGCGTGCTAAGTTTGTTTGTTTTTTTTAAGTAGGGAAATTCTCTTAAATATTAGTTCCTTTCTTCCTATAGTGAACAACAACCACAAGCTACATTTTGTTACATTCAGGCCTGAAAGCTATGAAACCATGTAAAACAATAATCTACATAATTTACTGTGCAAGTAAAGCCCAGGTTGGATAAAATGAAGTCATAGTTCTTCCTGTGTAAGCTGGCAAATTATTTATGACTTGAACTTGAGTTCAAGAGAGGTTTTTCTGTGCGAGCAATTATTTGGAAATCTTGTTTTAAGCTGTTCAGGTCTTTCGTAGGAATTCAGTTTTGCCCCCTTTGAATTGTCAAACAATTCAGAAAAAAACTAAAGAGTTGCCATATTAGATCTTTGAGACTAAAGATTTCTTAAGAACAAACTTGCATGAAAACCGTGGAAAGAAATTCAAAGTAGAGGAAAGAACTGATAAAAACATGGCAAGATGAGCCACAGTTCTCATCTTATTCCGTCTGAGTCCTTTGAGAATTTAACAGTGCTTGACTTTTGTTTTTGTTTTTTTTTTAATTTTTTTTTCTTTATTATGTGGGTATTTCCCTGACTGGGAATCGAACCCAGGCCGCAGCGTTGACAGCGCCGAAGCCTTAAGCCACTGCACCACCAGGGAACTCCAACAGTGCTTGTATACTGAAATTGTACACTTAAAAAAGTGAATTTGAAGGTACATAAATTGTATCTCAATACATTTTTTAAAAGTGCTTTGTAAACTGTAAAGTGCCAGACAGATACAGAGTAAGATAGCTGCTTTGGCATTTGCCATCTCTGTCTACCACAGCGTGGGACACCAGCTTTGTGACACCCACTCACTTTGGTGAGGTGCCCAAAGGATAAGTTCAGTCACAGAGCATCGTATTTTCTTTTATTCCATTCATTCTAGCTAAGTTTTCCATGGAAACAAGCCATCTTTTGGAAAGGAGCCAGGGAATTGAGTTGACAGACTGACCCTAACTGAAAAGTATGACAGGGACCTTGTTGATATATTGAGGATTTATGGCTGTGTATTAGGTCACGTGATGGTCTTCTTCAGGGCTCCTGCAGAGACTTGAAGCAGGCTTCTTTTAGTGTAGGTTGGGGCACTTGCATCTGAGCCAAGATACTTGGAAGTTTAAAGCAATCCCTGACTCTCTCAGTCATCCAGCCTTAATGTTATCTCCCAGGCAGTCACCTCATCGGAAGTAGGCAGTGTACTCAGCAGCTGATGCCGAGTTTCTCAGGATAGGTCCAGACATGCTTGTATGGTGGAACTCTGCTGGGTAGGAAGAGTAGGCCGACCACTGTACACATCACGGTGAGAACAACAAAGAACCAGGTGGGGCATGTAGACTATCAAAGACTGTGGACCTGATACCTTAAAGGACGTAGACCAAACTTTAAGAACATACATTGACAAAACCGGAATCTAAAAAATTGAAATAGCAACCATTAATATTAACGTGGGAGTTCCCTGGTGGTGTAGTGGCTTAAGGCTTCGTCGCTGGTGCTGTCAGTGCTGTGGCCTGGGTTCGATTCCCAGCCAGGGAGCTACCCACATACCAAAATATTAACATGACATCTTCCCTTTTTGCCAGCTGGGTCCCCCAGAATCACAAACAAACAACTGAAAAGAGTAACAAACATCAGGACCCATTTTGCTTTTAATTTTCAGAGTTCACCTCTTTTTCAGAAGCTTCAAGACATTGGACTCTATTTGGAAGTGTTTAGAATTTTCTTGTGATAGAAATAACAATTGAAGTAGTTTTACACTGTTCCCAAGCTTTGCCTTGTCCCCCCACGCCCGCCAAGAAAGGACAACAATTTTCTAATTCCAGTCTCAAATCATAATAATATATCTTGGATAATTCATAATATTTTTTCTTTCTTCCCTCTTCCATCTGCTTTATTTTTAATGTTTAGGTTTTTTTTTTTTATTCTAAACTGTGTTGATACTATCTATTATGTTGTAAGCTGCTTGAAGTTCTTGTGGAACAGTTTATGCTTTTCTCATGAAGTTGGGCTGTGCTTTTCATCTTGAAGAGGGATTGAAAAGTGTTCTATAACCTCAAAATTAGCCAATAATAAAGCACAAAATAACTATTTGGAAGGAACATAATAGTCCTTAAGACTTACAGCTTTTGATAAGTGAGAATCTGCTAAGAAAAAAAATACATGTCAACAGCATACATGAGGGAGAGTCGATTATTTCTCTCTACATATAATCATCGAATTTAGCCTACACTCATAGTTCACTAATGAATATGCATTATCACATCTTTGAATGGTAATTAAAGCAATCTTTTTTCCTCTTACAGTTTGATGCTCCCCAGCCCTTTCAGAGTCAGCAAAATGAAGTGGACTCAAGGCAAAATTCCCAAACACTGCCATCAAAAACTATAATTTATGATAATGACCCCTGGCTCGGGGCCCAGGGAGAGTATGGGGCTTCTTCTAACCCCTGTTCTGAGGAAAACAAACAGAGCATTGTTTATGCTTCGCTGAACCACTCCATCATAGGGATGAACCCAAGACAGGCAAGAAATGTGGAAGAAGCACCTACAGAATATGCTGCCGTATGTGTGAGGAGATAAGCCCGGTCCTGGTCTCCCACCAGTGATCATTGGATGATCAGCATGTCAGCACCATTATCGGAAACTAACAGAATGTCAAATACTATTCTTTGACCTGAGAAGTTTCATCTTAAGGAGGTTCATTTTGGTGCTTGGGTCTTAAGGGTCCATAAAGCAAGTGACTAATATTTCCCTCAGGAACTCCTTTGTGAGCCTATTATATTATAGCCATGAACAACAAAATCTTCTCTCCAAAACTGGGTAATATTATGAATAGCAGAGTAGTAGACTATTTAAACTTAGCTACATTTTACCCAACATGCAAACTCAGTATTTTCTTTGAAGCTACCAGAAAGCTTTGCAAGAAAGAGAGATTATATGTCATCTGGATCAGTTCACTACACACTCTTAAAAAAGAATGTCCTAATGTGAGTAACTAACCATAAATATAGTAAATGCTAGTGTGTTTATTTTCAGTCAAGCTTTGATAATAAGACCTTTTCCTGTGTCAATGTAATACTGGAGTTTCTTAAATAGAAAGGAGAGAAAATTTTTAAATTGATGATATAAGAAAAGAATGGAAAGAATAAATCGTGCAATAAAGATATAAAATATGCTAACTGGGTGTGGGTAGCTGTCCGCCATACCTGACAAATGAATGCTTCTATCTACCCTTTTAGATTGTTAAGCAAATGTGTGCAGTAATGGAGCAATTACTTTATGGTACATTTATAAACTAAGTGATGGTGACTCAGTGCTTGGGTTACATAGACTAATATATAGAAATTGACATAATGCTGCTGAATTAATATATACGTGGGTGTCTGAACAAACAAAAATCAGTGAGGTGCACATATCTTTGTGGACTCAGGTTTTCAAATTTTGGGGTAGATATCCAGAAGTGTGATTGTCAGGTCATATGGTAACTCTATGCTTAATTTTTTGAAAGTATGGAGGGAGGTTAGTGGGAGAGAAGGGACAGGGTTTCATATATATGGTGATGGAAAGAGAACTAACTCTGGGTGATGAACACATAGCACAGCATATAGATGATGTATTGTAGGATTGTACACCTGGAACCCATGTAATTTTTGCTAGCCAATGTCACCCCAGTAAATTTAACCATTAAAAAGTATCAGTGAGAATAGTTATCATCAGGCAAATGCTGACTGATGGCTTAAACTGCTTCTTGGTTGAGCTAGTAGGAAAATTAAAGCACAATTAATGGAAAGCAGAAAAGTCCCTAATATTTTGTTGGCCACTATGGACCAACATACTTTTATCTGTATCTTGCTATTTTCCTTACTAAGAAATCAGGGCAAATCATACGTAATGAACTAGTACCGTTTCATAACAATTTAAAATACTGAGGTTGAAGCCACTTTAAAGTATGGCAAGAAGATATGGGTTCAATTTTCTGTATTTCCAGAGTACTTGAGTGTAATTATTTAAAAAATAGATGGCAACCGTATTCAACAGCTTGAGGCTGTTAGGGTTCTCAGGTGCTGCTACTAACTAAGGCAATAGACTTCATACAAAGTGAGTAGTAAAAGTTAGAATCCATTTGAACAAATATGTGAGCATAAATGAATGTGGTGTGTATCTGCACGTGTCTGTGTGTGTGTTAGTGTAGAGAAGGAGGGATAGATGACCTACAGAAATGATAAAAGAAAAACTGACAAATCGACATACCATTTCAGTTTGTTAGAGAAACTCAAAATACTAGAGTAAATGAGTCATTGAAGAAAATGTACGAAAATAATGTATGAAATTGTGGAGATAGAAAAATGACAGCCCATACAAATTTTTGTCCCAAAAAGACAAAACAGATTTTGTGGCACAGCATTTCTTATGTAACACTGACATTAAGATTTTGCCCCTTAGACTGGGGTTGTGGGCACTGTTTTAGAATCATTGTTATCTAGCCACTATGATATCATTACTCTTAGAATTTTGAGCAATCAATACTAGGTAGGTTTTTTCAGCCAGTCTGCATTTATGGCCAGCTTATGTACCAAAGATACATTTAAGTCGCTGCTTGTGGTATTCTTAAAAATAGAAACAGGAAGTATGAGGCGGATACATTTAGCTGTCCTTATCAGATAAACACACAATGCTGAACAGTTCCTTCAAAGTTGTCTTGAATTAAAAACAATTTCTGTCTATTGTTGAGAATATTCACCTCTGTAAATGATATATACTTACGTTGTATAATGCTATCAAAAATCACAGATCATTTATGTTTTTATTCCTTTTAATGAAAGGTGCCAGAATTATATCTGTATTTTTGCGACTTTATTTCAGTATTATTTGCATGATTTATTTCATTAATGAAATATGATAAAAATGTACAAATAATTTAATGATTTTCCATGAATTTTGAGCTTGTTTATTGTTCCCTATAAGAAGTTGATGCTATTAAAACTAATTTGGAATCAATTTGGTATTGGTTTTTGTACCAAAAAGTATGTGAGAATGAAAGAGAAAGTGATTTTCAAACCCTATGGCACATAAAAACAACTTGAAGAACTTGCTAAACTATGGATTACCAACTCCCAGCACTAAGAAATTCTGATTCAGGAGATACAGGATAATCATCACTGTTAAAAGTCACCCCACCTAAATGTGATACAGGTTCCTCAGTGCAGAGGCTGGTTTGGTATGGATGTGGGATGAGAGCAAGATGCTGGTGCCACAGGACCCCATCTACAGCAATGGCCCCAATAAAAGGCTTTTTGAAGAGAAGAGCAAGAAGAGCTTCAGAAGGGACACCTGTCACTCACTGTCACTCATTGCCTCCAATTTGCACTTAATTGTAGAAGATGGTCCTGATTGCTGGAGGAGATGGGATATTGCTGGCCCATGTCCTTCCAGAGTTGGAGTGGTCATCCAGACAGTGGGCCAGTGGTCGGATGTCCTGTCCTTAAACCCAAACACTGTTTTTAAAAAAGTTGTGTGTGTGGGTGTTTATGTACACACACGAAGACACATCTATTTTGCCTACCAACAAAGACCCAGAATTGATTCTCCAGCTCGATTCTTATTCTCTCTCTCTCCATACACACACACACACACATGTTTCTTAAAAGAGCAGTTTTAGGTTCAGCTAAGTTCAACAGAAAGTACAGAGAATTTCCATAAACCGCCTGCCCCCGCTGTGCACAGCCTCTGGCCCATGTCAGTTTCCTGCACCAGACTGGAACATTTGCTACAATCAGTGAGCCAACACTGACATGTTACTATCAACCAAAGTCCATAGTTTACATTAGGATTTACTCTTGCTGCATTCTAAGGGTTTTGACAAACGTTTAGTGACATGTATCCTTTATTATAATGATGTACACAAAGTTTCACTGTGCTTCGCCTAGTTAATTCATCCTTCCCTCCCCACAAACCCCTGGCAACCACTGATCCTTCTACTGTCTCCATAGTTTTGCCTTTTCCAAAATGTCATATAGTTGGGATCATAAAACATGAATCCTTTTTAGATTATTTTTAGCACTGGATACTATTCCATTGTCTGGATATGTCACAGCTTATATAGCCAATCTCCTACTGAAGTACATCGTGGTTGTTTCCAAATGTTGGCAATTATGACTAGAGTAGTTATAATCATCAGTGTGTAGACTTTTGTGTAGATGTCATTTTTCAACTCATTTAAACAAATGCCAAGAAAAATGATTATTGAATCATATGATAAGAGTATGTTTAGTTTTGTAAGAAACTCCCAAACTGTCTTCCAAATTGGCTCTACCATTTTGTTTTCCCACCAGCAATTGATAAGAGTTCCTGTTGCTCCACATCCTCACCAGCATTTGCTGTTCACAGTGTTACAGATTTTGTCCAGTTTAATAGGTGTGTGGTGGTTTCTCATTGTCTTAATTTGCAATTTCCTAATGCCATACAATGTTGATGATCCTTTCATATTTGCTATCTGTGTATTTTCTGGATGAGGTATCTGTTAAAGTCTTTGGCCCAATTTTAAATTAAGTTTGTTTTCTTATTGTTGAGTTTTAAGAGTTCTTTGCATAGTTTGAATAACAGTCTTTTATCAAATATGTCTTTTGCAAATATTTTCTCCCAGTCATGGCTTGTCTTCTCATTCTGTTAATGGTCATATCATTTATACACTTATTTGCTATTATGTTTGTTGTCACATTAGACTGTGGGATCCTTATGGGTGAGGATTATATCACATTCTTGTTTAACTTCTTAATCCAGGGCTTGACACGTAGTAGAATTAAATAATGTTTAAAGAATGAATGATTGTGGTTGTGAAGTGAGTTGTCTACTTCCTTGCTACTCAAAGGATGGGCCTCCAGTGAATAGAACGAGCATCCCTGGGCAGTGTTGGAAATGGAGAATCTCAGGCTGCACCTACTAAATCAGAATCTGCATTTTCATAAGCCCCCCTCAAGTGATTTGTGAAGTTGTGAGCAAGTTAGCATTTACCACCCCACATCACCCCATTGGGAGGCAGGTGGGGCAGGAAGCCAAGTTATTCATTTGGAAACTTCTATTTTAGGCAGAAACAGGATGGGCCTCACCACCCAGAGCAAAAAGTAAAAACGGCAAGTAAGAAAAAGAAATTACTACTTCATAGAATGTGTATGCTTAACTTGAGAACACAGAACTGAAAATCCTGTGCTAGAAATCAAGATACAGGTTCAAAAGCAAGTTCTGGAGATTGACCTTTAAAATCAGACCCTATTCTAAAGTTTGGGAAAACATTCCATGGGAATCATTTTACCTGCAAACAATCTATGACTACATACTAGGCACCTAAAAATTTGATAAGTTCTGAGGTGATATGATTGAGAGAGATTCCATTCCTGCCTATGAGTGCTTATAGTAAAGATGAAGAGGTAGAAACTAAACAAAAAATCACTGATGGTCGAATTCTATCATGAAGTCAGTGCACAGTGCAATGGAAACACCATAACTGCATGTCCCTTTCCCTGTAAGGACCATGTTATAGTCACTTTATTGGAATCTGGTGTCCTGAGACACTGTTTGGGGTTCTTGAGGGAAACTAATTGATCACAGTCCTCTGTCTTTACAGATTATTAATCAATTGAAAAATAAAGGAGTTGTAGTGGAGAACAGATTACTAGGAAAGGTGAATTGGGAAGCATTGTTTAGGTAAAAAAGATAAAATTAGATTTCTACCAATCCCTCCACCCAAATACTGCTTGACTTTGGGACCCATTTAAAGGAAGAGTTAGGTTTAAAGAGAGATATCCAACTAGACATGTGAGAGATGTTGGTCTGTCTGAAACCTACCTAAGTGCAAATGAATTCAAGCCAGGGATATTATGAAAGCTTCCTTTGCCTTTAATGCAATGGCTTCTTTCTGAGGTTAAGGTGTTTCCAAGGGTAAGAGGCTTTGTCCATCTCTCCAGTCAGTTAGATCAATCCTCTTTCTGTAAGGAGGAGACAGCAAGAGGGTCGCTCAACAGAAGACCTTCTTTCAGAGGCTAAAGTAAGAATATGAGGAAAGCAAAAGAATGATTTCTTCCTAATTTGGTGAGTACTTGATAAATTTTATATTATTGAGCTGAATGAATTAAGAAGAGGGAGTAACTATTTCTGCCAGGTTTAACAAGAGATTCATTTGAACTTTCTCTTAGAATTCAAAAAAGGTAGGAGGGAATTCTAAGTGGAGAGGAGACCATTCAAGAAAACATGGCACATTCTGAGAATGGCAGAAATCCAGTCAGTAGTTGTAGCAAAAGTTGCGTGAAAGGAACGATAGGATATGAGCCCAATTTACAGTGGTACCTTGGTACACATCATTAATTGGTTCCAGGAGATGCGATAAATACCAAATAACAAGTACCAGAACGAAATTTCCGCATCAAAATATATCAAGTACCAGCTTGACAAGTTTCAAAGCAGTCGACTACCAAGGTATGACTATATTTGTATTGTCATTTAAATACCATGTAGGTAGTTACAAAGTGCTTTCTGGTATATTATACAAAATATTTTGTACATTGTACTCTATTTTCTCTTTATACTTTATACTTCTTGGCTATCTAATATATGCATAATTACCATGCTGATATAGCCATGCATTTTATTTTTATTTTGGACATTATCGTTACAAACTTATGCAAGTCTTGATAAAGTTTAACAACTGATAAACAATTTGGGGGCTAGAAAAAGAGGGTCAGGATTGACTAGAATTTCATAAAATCCTTTGAGGTAATAACCAAAGAAAAAGAGCTTAGAAACCCCCAACTTTCTCAAGCTTTCTTAAAATGGTTAAAAATGATAACTCTAAACTGAACACTGACAGACTGCATTGTTTGTCAAACTTTGGAAATTTGTGTTCTCTTTGAATGATACTCTATGTACATATCGAACCACATAGGACCTCAAATTTTATTTGAATGACATTAATGGTTAGTATGTATCTTTAAATTAAAACATGCAAATTAAATAATCTAGCAAACCTCTTCCAAGGAAGTATTCCATGTAATAGTGGAGCTAGCTGATAGGTTGGCTGAGTCCTATGCTTTTCGAGCTTTCTGTGGTTCATGACCAAGCATTAATAATCATTCCATAATATTTTACCTTTTCTTGACAATAATAAAATAATGTTTATAATAACACCATCTACCATTTACTGAGTGCTTGCTTATGTGTCAAGCACTGTTCCAAGCCTTTTTAACATACGATTTGTTTAATTCTCACAGTCATCTTTAAAATAGTGTTTGTCTTATTCTACTGATCAGGAAACTGAGGCAAATAGTGGTCAAGTTACTTGTCCAAATTCACATGTCTAATAATGGTAGATGCTGAATTCCAGCCCTGCAGTATAATTCCAGAAACCATTTTCTTGCTGCAACACCGACTTGAGGAGCAATGGAGAAAGATGTGGGCTGTTATGGATCCTGTAATATACACAAGAAAGTTTTATGATGTCTTAGATCTGTCCGCTGAAAATGACTCAGCAATGTTGGATTAAGCCCTGTGTAACAATGGTGATGCTTTAAATTCTCAGTTGTAAGTCCTGGGCCATCAGTAGAAGAAAGGGGTTGGTATTAGGCAAGGATCTGAAACTACGCTGATGAGGATATTACATGTGCTGATGTCAAGGACAGATCATGAAATGGTCATCAGAGTAAGTATGCATGGAGGATACAAAAAGGGGCAGGCTGGAATTAAGAGGTCAGTAATCCAAATAAGAGTGACGAGAGATTAGGGTATAGAAAGCTAGCATAAGACCCAGCAATATGAATGGAACTGGATTCTGAGCCAATTGTATTTGAATGCAGGAGCCTCTACCACTATTCTTACTCAGGCCTAATCCCAGAGTGGGGTGAGCGTAAAATATAAGATAGTGACAAAAACGCAGACTTGTCTGGAGAAGGGAACTGGGGATAGAGAATCTGGAGGTTGCTAGCAACAGTGATAGGAGTAGAGAGGGGGTCAGGCAGACCTGACATCTGTCATCACAGATCCGTTTTCCCTTCCCTTGAGAAGCATGTGTGTGTTCGAGAAACCAATGACAAAGTGATGAAGCCAAAGAAAGGAGAAGTCCAGAGGCTGAGTACCATCACTGGGCCAAAATTTCAATTAAGGGTAAATTCCACTACTCATGAGTTTAAATAGTACCTTGGGAAAATCAGAGAATACCCCATTTGCTAAAACCCACATATCATATAAAATATCCTATTTTTAACCTCTTTTGCTGACTTTTTAAAATACGCTGACCTCGTGATATATGATTCTATAGGAGGCCAGAAGAACCTTTAAATTCAAAAGGTTTGTCGTTCTTTTTTAGGAAAATACACTGTCCCTATTCCGTATTGTAAATATAGTGTCTCAGATACCTCAAAAATGGCATCAGTTGTAGATACAACATATCTATACACATACATATATGCATACATAAAACAGACCAAGCATATAAATATACTTGTAAATGTATATATACATATATCATTACTCTTAAAAAATAAAAGCTAAAATTAATTTAATTTTACTATTTATTAATTTCATTAAAATGGCTACCCCTTGCTGGGAGGAAAGAAATGTGTGGAATAGTCAAGGATGGAAATGAGACTTTAGTGAATGTATCTTGGTATATAGTTTTAACTGTAATCATGAAAATTATTTCCATGATCAAATAACTTATAAAGTTATTATCTACACTTGAAAACAAACTAAAACAAGTTATTATGTTAATAATCATACAGATAGAATAATTACTTCAAGAGACATTAACCAGTAATTTAACTACACCTCCCTGTAGAGATATATTACAAGAACAAAAGAGACCATAAAGATATTTTTTAATCTGATTTGGTACTTTTCATAGTTATGTTGATACTGTTATTTTTAAAATAATATATGGATAGCATAGGATAAAGCAAATGTATAACTATATTAGTATATTTTGACATAAAGCTGTCGACAAAAGAGGCCAAACATACAATGGACCTGAAACAATAAATTGCATAGAAGAAAGCGTAAGTACTAAACTTAAGGACCTTAGGTTCAGAGAAGATTTTATGAATTTAACCTCAGAGTTCAGGCAAGTAAATGCAAAAATAAGTGAATGGGATGATATCAAACTAAAAAGCTTCTGCACAGCAAAAGTACCATAAACAAAACAAAGAAGCAACCAACAAAATAAGAGAAGGTATTTGCAAATGACACCTCCACTAAAAGTCTAAAATCCAAAATATAAAAAGAACAACTAGAACTCAACAATAAAAAAACCAACAACTTAATTAAAAAATGGGTAGAGGACCTGAACAAATACTTCTCCCAAGAAGACATACAAATGGCCAACAAATATGTGAAAAAATATTTAACTTCACTAGCTATTAGGGAAATGCAAATCAAAATCACAAAAAGATATCACCTTAAACTTGTTAGAATGGCTATTAACAACGAGGCGAATAGGAATCAGTGTTGTAGAGGTTGTGGAGAAAAAGGAACCCTTATACACTGCTCTTGGGAATGTAAATTGATAACAGCTACTATGGAAAACAGTATAGAGGTTTAGATTTATCCAGCAATCCCTTGTCTGGGTATCTACTCCAAAAATCTAAAAACATTGATCCATAAAGATATGTGTAGCCCTATGTTCATTGCATCATTATTCATGGTAAACAGGACATGGAAACAACCAAACTGTCCTTCAATAGATGATTAGATAAGGAAGATGTAGTACATATATAAATGGAATTTTATTTGGCCTTAAGAAAAGATGAAACACTGCCTTTTGCGACAACATAGAAGAATCTTGAGATTATCATGCTAAGCAAAATAAGACAGAACAAATCAAGAACCTTATGATTTCACTCATATGTGACAGAAATGAACAAGACAAACTAACAAACAAACAAAAAATCATAGACACAGCAGTTTAGTGGTTACCAGAGAATAAGTGGGGTGGGATGGTAGAAGAGGATAAAGGGGGTCAAATAAATGGTGATGAAAGGAGAACTGACTGGGTGGTGAGCACACAATGCAATATATAGGTGATGTATTATAGAATTGCGCACTTGAAACCTATGTAATTTTACTAACTAAGGTCACCACAATAAATTTAACAAAAACTAAAGTAAGAAATAAAACATTCTTGCAGAACAAAATTTAAGAAAAGCTAGTACAACATTAAAAATGTTACAAATCCTACAATCCAAGTTTCAAATTGGAAATACAAGCATAAATTCATGATTTTCTTCTATTAAAAACTATTTTTAAATCTGACTACTGAATCAAAACAAATTGTGAAGCAAAATAATAGTTATTCATAGATTATATAACTGTTAGCCAGACAAACCCCAGAAATCAACTTCAAATTTATTAGAATAAAGGTCGTGTTATAAAATATCAAAAAAATTTATATATTAAAGAAACCATGAAGGTTAGTTAATAGCATTTTAAATATTAATAGGGTCAAGTAGATTACACAAGTGAGTAGAGCAGATCATATAGACAACTGCAGCAAACTGATTAACACTTGCTTTGTCTAAATCTGATACCTCATAGCTCTAGGAGATTATTGCCATGTAATAATAGACTTGTTATAATTTTTATTTTTCTATATTTTCAAGAGAGTACATAAACCCACTTTCTATGTGGAATCACCTAATTTTTTAATATTGAAAGCAAATTATTATTTTATTTGAAATTGTGAAAACCAACTACAACAGACCATATTTGCCCCGTGATTAGCTCATTTCTATTTCTGTTATAAACAAATAAAAATGTTAGAAAACAAATTTCAGTACAGATCTACTTTTCAGTAGTACATACATAAGTAAACTACCTAGGTGCATATGTATTTGAAATGTATAGGAAGAACAACAACAATACTTAAACATTCTACTATGGGACTTCTGCCTCAAAACATGAAGGAAAACCTTGTACTGGACTAGCCCTTAAATAGTAAAATCTTATCACTGAACAAAATATGTGAAATGACTCTCTTCAGACATTGGTCAATAGAATTTTAGGTCTATGATTCCTAAAAGAAAGGAAAAACAAAAGGTGAGTCCCATGATTTTCCACTTTCTGCCTAAAGGTAGTTTTCAGCGTATGACACAGGGAGGTGGATCCCAGTAAGCATGGCAGTGTCACTGCCATGAGTAAGGTAGTAGAGATTGGCATTTGGGGCATCTTAGAGGCTGGGAATTGTGAGGCAAAGTATGGAAGAAGAAGAAGTTGTATATAAAAGAAGCCCCAGAAATAAAGTTTCCCTTAGCTCTATGATTGCATATTAAGGTGAGCATATGCAGTGTGAGACTCCATGAGGTCAAGACAAAGACAAGTCCTGGAAAGCTCTGAGCTGAACGCATAAAAACTATACAGAAACAAAATTTGAACATAAAGAGCTTCTGGTTCTTTGAGAAAGTCAACAAAACTGACAAATCCCTGGCTAGATTAATCAAAGGACAAAAGGAAAGGACACAAATATCCAAAACTAGAAATGAAAGGAGAGAAATTACCACTGATACAAAGGATTATAAGAAAATAGTATGAAGGGCTTTATGCCACTGAATTTAACAACCTAGAAGAAATGGACAATTTTCTAGAAATGTATAGCTTATCTAGACTGAACCAAGAAGAACTGGATAATCTAAATAGACCAATTGATAGGAAAGAGATTGAAATGACTATCCATAATCTCCCTAAAGGCAAAAGCCCTGGACCAGATGGTCTCACCAACGAGTTCTATCAATCATTCAAGAAGAATTAATGCCTATCCTCCTCAGACTCTTCCAAAAAATTGAAGAGGAAGCAATACTTTCTAACTCAATCTATGAGGCCAACATTACTCTAATACCAAAGCCTGATAAAGACAACACAAAAAAAGAAAACTATAGGCCAATACCTCTGATGAACACAGATGCAAATATCCTAAACAAAATATTAACAAATACAATACAACAATGCATTCAAAAGATCATACATCATGGTCAAATGGGATTCATCCCAGGAACACAAGATGGTTCAACATATGAAAATCAATCAATGTGATACACCACATAAACAAAATCAAAGATAAAGACCATATGGCCATTTCAATTGATGCAGAAAAAGCTTTCGACAAGATACAGCATCCATTTATGATCAAAACACTAAATAAAATAGGTATAGAAGGAAAGTATCTCAACATAATAAAGGCCATATATAACAAACCCTCAGCTAACATCATACTGAATGGGGAAAAGCTGAAGCCTATTTCCCTAAAATCAGGAACAAGACAGGGATGCCCCCTGTCACCACTGCTATTCGATATAGTACTGGAAGTTCTTGCCACAGCAATCAGGCAAGAGAAAGGAATAAAAGGTATCCAAATTGGGAAAGAAGAGGTCAAATTGTCACTATTTGCTGATGACATGATCCTTTATATAGAAAATTCCAAAGATTCCATCAAGAAACTATTAGAAACAATAAATGAATACAGTAAAATCGCAGGATACAAAATCAATGTACAAAAATCAACATCATTCCTATATAAAACAATGAATCCTCAGCAAAACAAATGGAGGAGTCAACTCCTTTTGCTATCACAACAAAAAGAATGAAATACCTGGGAATTAAAAAGAATGTGACAGACTTATACCCAGAAAACTATAAGACACTTTTGAAAGAAATTGGAACAGACTTTAAGAGGTGGTAAAATATCCCCTGTTCATGGATAGGAAGATTTAACATTGTTAAAAATGGCCATTCTGCCCAAAGCGATCTACAGATTTAATGCAATACCCATCAAAATCTCACAATCATACTTTCACAAAATAGATAAAAGAATTATCAGATGTATATGGAACCATAAAAGACCTCGTATTGCCCAAGCAACACTACATAAAAAGAATAAGGCTGGTGTTATTAAACTCTCTGACTTCAATTTATATTACAAAGGATCAATAGTCAAAACAGCTTGGAATTGGCAGAAAAACAGAAACATAGACCAATGGAACAGAACTGAAAACCCAGAAATAAATCCACAAATTTATGGACAAATAATTTTTGACAAAGGAGCAAAAAATATGCAATGGTGAAAAGACAGCCTCTTCAGTGGGTGGTGCTGGGAAAGCTGTAAAAACATGTGAAAGAATGAACCTGAGCTGTGAACTCTCTCCATATACAAAAATTGACTCAAAATGGATTAAAAGGCCTTCATATAAGACCTGAAACAATAAACTGTAGAGAAGAAAACGTTGGTACTAAACTTATAGACCTCAGGCTAAGGAAGCCTTCATGAACCTGACCTCAAAGGCAAGGGAAGTAAAAGCAAAAATAAATGAATGGGACTATATCAAATTGAAAAACTTCTGCACAGCAAAAGAAGCCATCAACAAGGCAAAGAGACAGCCAACTGAATGGGAGAAAATATTTGCAAATAATGCATCAGATAAGGGTCTAATATCTAAAATATATAAAGAACTAATAAGACTTAACAACAACAACAACAAAACAAACAACCCAATTAAAAAGTAGGTAGAAGAACTAAACAGACACTTCTCCCATGAAAAAATACGAATGGCCAGCAGACATATGAAAAAGTGTTCATCCTCCTTAGCTATCAGGGAAATGCAAATCAAAACCACAATGAGATACCACCTCACACCTGTAAGAATGGCTGTTATCAACAAGACAAGGAATAACAAGTGCTGGAGAGGATGTGGAGAAAAAGGGGCTCTGATACACTGCTGGTGGGAGTGCAAACTGGTACAACCACTGTGGAAGGCAGTGTGGAGGTTCCTCATAAAATTGGGAATGGAGCTACCATTTGACCCAGCAATCCCCCTTCTGGGGATCCACCCCAAAAACTTGAAAACCTTAGTCCACAAAGACTTACGTACCCCAGTGTTCATTGCAGTGCTCTTCACAGTGACCAAAACATGAAAAACAACCAAAGTGCCCTGCGACAGATAACTGGATAAAGAAGCTGTGGTACATTTACACAATGGAATATTACTCAGCTGTAAGAAAAGATGAAATATTGCCATTTACAACAGAATGGATGGACCCAGAGATCATCATGCTTAGTGAAATAAGCCAGACAGAAAAAAACAAAAATTATGACTTCACTCATACGTGGAATATAAAACTGAAAGCAACAAAGAAAAAAAACTAACAAAAAACCCATGGACACAATCAATAGTTTAATGTTTATTTGGGGACAAGTAGGGAAGGGATGTAAGAAGGGAGGGGGTTGGAGAGGAGGTAGGAGGAGCTAAATATAAGGTGATGGAAAGAGAACTCACACTGGGTGGTGAACTTATTATACAACAAGGTGACAATGCACTGTGGAATTGTACACCTGGAACCTATGTAATTCTTGCTAACAAATGTCGCCCCAATAAGTTTAACAATAAACAAAAAACAAGAGCTTCAGTGATCTCTTAGTAGTCTAATATATGTGTAACTGTAGTCTCATAAGAAGAGAGTGAAACGGGCAGGAATTATATATTTGAAGAAATAATTATCAGTTTTTTCTAAATTTGATGAAAAATATCAACCACAAATCTAACAGTCTGTCAGACTCCAAGCAGGACAAAAGGAAAACTACACTTAGGCATGTCATGGCTTAATTGCTGAAAACCAAATACTATAGAGGGAAAATCTTGAAAGCAGTCAGGAAAAATAAAGGCCATACTATATGAGGGAGTCAATAAAAATTATCACTGGCTACTTGTGAAAAATATTAGAATGTGATTGTTGAAATGCTAGAAGAAAAAAAAAGATTCAGAATGCTGTAACCAGAGAAAATATTCTTCAAAAATAAAAATTTAGATAAACAAAAGCTGAAAGAATTTGTCACCAAAGAAAAAGCACCACCAAAATGTTAAGGAATATTCTTCAGGCAAAAGGAAAATGATACCAGATGGAAACTTGATTCCTTACAATGGAATGAAATGTTCCAGAAATAGGAAATATGTGCATAAATATAAAACATATTTGAAACTTTATTTTTATTTAAAAGATAATTGACTGATGTATTCATATACATTTAGAATTGTATATGAGAAAATAAAAGTTGAAGTTGCAGTAAAATAACCTATGTATCCACTATAATGCATAAACAGATAAAATTAAATATACTGATAATACCAAATGATGATGAAAATTCAGAAAAACTGGAACTCATATGGTGCTGGTAAGAGTGCAATGAATGGTAAAAAGAGAATTCAACATTTTTTTACAAAGGTAAACAAATACCTATCCTACAGTTAGTAAATCTACTTGCAGATAATTACCTAAGAAGAATAAAAGCTTGTACAAGGACTTGTATGAAAATGTTCTTAGCAGCTTTATTCATAATAAACAATGTCTATCAACAAGAGAATGGGTAAGACCATTGTGGTATATTTATATAATAGAATACTACTCAGCAATGAAAAAGGAATAGACTGCTGTTATACACAATATGGATGTAACTCAAAAACATTATGTTGGATGGAAAGTCAGAAAAGATTGTAATTTCATTTATATGAAGTTATAGAACAGGGAAAATAAAATTTTGGAGGAAAAAACATCATTTGCTTTGTGGTGGGTATATGAAGGAATTAACTGGGAAGCGTTACAAGAAAATTTTCCAAATAATAGAAATATTTGTATCTTGACAGGGAGGTAGCCTCTGTAGCCTGGAACATTCTATTCTCTTTGTTCGCTTCCTGGTTTCCATGGTTTTGCACCTGGACAATTCCCACTTATTTAAGATTTAATTCAATTGTCACTTCCTTTGCAAGTTCTTCCATAGGTTCTCCAGCAGAATTATTTATACCCTACTCTGCATTTCCTCAGAATTTTATATAATTACTTCTTTGTGTTCTGAGAATATCCTGACCTCTTCATCTACCCACACCATGAAAGCAGGGATTGTATACTTCATCTGTATGTACTCATTGCCAAAACAGTGCATGGCATATACTAGAAACTCAATGAACATTGGTTAAATATGTTATATATAGGAATCTATTTAATCAATTATTTTTAGAAAATTGATATTACCATTTAAAAAATTTCAGTATACTCTGGTTTAACTAATTTCTCAATTAAAGTATTCTTATTTTCTAGCACAAATGATGTAGAATTCCTACTTTTATTCAGTTGTCTTTCATGCCTGGATTCCTATTTCTATTTTGTATAGAAATAGGAATCTCAATATCTCAATGTTGAAAGCTTGCTCATAGAATAACTTCTGATTATTTATTCAAAGTCTGACCAAATAGACATTCCAGACTGGATTCTGCCTTAATCTTGACTAAAGATCCTTTTTCTCTAAGTCATATCATCCCTTAAGTTAATATTCCAGTCCTGTTTCACTCTCCAGACTTACGTCCCCACAAACCTATCCCCAGGTTAACCCATCCATCTATGTATGTGTTGGGAAGAACCTGATTCAAAATATTAAGTGTGGGCTAGTCCTCTAGCTAGCAGAGGAATCAGATGCCTGGAGTGACCTCTGGAAAAAAATAAGAGAATAAATGAAATCCTTGTACTTGAAAATTAAGACTAAAATATTAGGTCTCATGTATCCCTAGCACTAGGAAGGCTAGAATGGGTCTTAATTGTCAGGCTCTCAGATTTGGAATATATTTAATAGACACTGGCAGAGTCATTGAAGGATTTGTGAACAAAGCATTTACCTCACCCTCTCTATGTACCATCTTTTTTTCTGATAAAAAATAAAGATCAATGTGTATAAAAATTGTCAGTAGAGCTACTTTTCTTATTATTGTGACCACAACAATAATTTACACAACATTCTACATGACATTCTAAGAAGCCATGCATGTTGATAAGAGTCTGTCTTCAAGACAAAACTTATATGCCATACTAGGGCTGCATGATTGTTTCTCTTCTAATTACTGCATTCTAAGTTTTAATTCTATAACAAGCTTAAGGGAGCACATTCCCTAAAGGCAGCCCTCACCCAACAATGCTGGCACTCTAATTTTGGAATTCCAGCCTCCAGAACTGTGAGAAATAAAAGTTTATTGCTATAACCACCCAGTTTGTGGTATCTTGTTATAGCAGCCTGACTGGGCTGAGACAAGGATATTTCACATAAAACTCTTATCCCCATTAAAGTATATATATTCAAGAACAGGAAGTGACACATGTCTCTCCTCTCTCTCTTTAAAATATTTAAAAACAGAAGAGAAAAATGATCATTTAAGAGTAGTGTTTTGTAAGCCTAAATAGAAAATAAAATCATTCTGTTAGCCATTAGATTTAGGCTGTTGTAGAAACCTGGCCAGCCCCCTACTGGGCCTCTTCACATTAATATCTATCAGAGTTCAGCCAGGGATGATAAAAGAAAGTGGCTCCATAAGTATTAACTGCCATCCATGCACAGCCCTGAGCATAGGCCCTAGAGCATTGGAGGGTCCCCTGGATAATCAGGTCTCAGAAGAACAGGAGGGTCAAGGAGTGAGGTCTCAGGGACGCAGGGTCACATGTGGGTCTGATTCAGTTATCAAAGCAGCCACATCTCACACACCCAAACCACAGCAGTACATTTGCCTGTGTTATTGCTCTTTAAAAGTAAGTTACCTTTATATATTTTTAGTTTTTTAAAAATTTTCATTAAATTTATTGGGGTAAAATTGGTTAATAAAAGATATAGGTTTCAAGTGTAGAATTCTATAATCCATCATTGATATATTGCAGTGTGTTCACCAGCTACAGTCAGTTTTTCCATCACCACATATTAGACCCCTTTTACACTCTTTACCACTCCCCCTTCTCCCTTCCCCTCTGTTAACCTCTAAACTGTTGTCTGGACCTATGAATTTTTGTTAGTTTGTTAGTCATGTTCTTTTGTTTCTTTCAGTTTCACATTCCAAATATGAGTGACATCATATCTCTTTTTAGTTTAATTGCAGTTACTTAATTGATTCTATAGCTGCTCTTACTGAATTCTGGTAGAACTTTATTTCCTGAAATAATATTTTATAATATAGATTATTTAAGTATAATTCTTATAAATACATTTTCTTTTATTGGATCTTCTAGAATTGGATGGTATATACAATATTTTGATTGAATTGATCAAGTCCACAGTTACTTAATTAAAGTTTGACATGACCAGGTGGAGGTATTTAAAACAATAAAGACCATTCATCTTAGTTATGTTGCTATAAAAGATCTGTAGCAGATGACATGATCCTTCATATAGAAAATTCCAAGGACTCCACCAGGAAGCTATTAGAAACAATAAACAAATACAGCAAAGTCTCAGGATACAAAATCAACATACAAAAATCAATTGCATTTCTATATACAAACAATGAATCCTCAGAAAAAGAAATGAGAGAATCAATACCTTTTGTGATCACAACAAAAAGAATAAAATACCTGGGAATTAACAAAGAATATGATAGACTTACACATGGAAAACTGTATGATACTTTTGAAAGAAATTGAAGAGGACACAAAGAAATGGAAAGATATTCCATGTTCATGGATAGAGAGACTTAACATTGTTAAAATGGCCATATTACCCAAAGCAGTAACAGATTTAATGCAATTCTCATCAAAATCCCACAGACATACTTTCAAGAAATAGATTAAAGAATTATCATATTTTTATGGAACCACAAAAGACCTCAGATTGCCAAAGCAATACTACATAAAAGGAAAAAGGCTGGTGATATCACACTCCCCAATTTTGATTTATACTACAAAGCATCAATAATTAAAACAGTTTGATATTGGCAGAAAAACAGACACACAGACCAATGGAACAGAATTGAAAATCCATAAATAAAACCACAAATATGTGAACAAATAATTTTTTATATAGGAGTGAAAAATATGCAATGGGGAAAAGAAAGCCTCTTCAGTAGATGGCACAAAGAAAACTGGAAAAACATATGCAAAAGAATGAATTTTAGCTGTGAACTGTCACCATAAACTAAAATTAATTCCAAATGGAATAAAGATATCCACAAAAGACCCAAAACAATAAACTATATAGAAGAAAACATTGGTACTAAACTTAGAGACCTAGGGCTCAAGGAGGACTTCATAAACCTGACTTCAAAGTCAAGAGAAGTAAAAGCAAAAATAAATAAATGGGACTATATCAAACTAAAAAGCTTCTGCACAGCAAAGCAGAGACAACCAACAGCATAGGAGAAAATATTTGCGAATAACTCATCTGATAAGAGTCTCATATCTAAAATATATAAAGAACTAGTACAATTCAACAACCAAAAAACAAACAACCCAATTAAAAAGTGGGCAGAGGACCTGAACAGATACTTTTCCTATGAAGATATACAAATGGCCAACAGACATATGAAAATATGCTCAACTTCATTAGCAATTAGGAAAATGCAAATCAAAACCTCAATGAGATACCACCTCACACCTGTTAGAATGGCTATTATCAACAAGACAAGGAATAACAATTGCTGGAGAGGATGTGGAGAAAAAGGGACTGTCTTACACTGCTGGTGGGAGTGCAAACTGGTACAACCACTGTGGAAGGCGGTGTGGCGTTTCCTCAGAAAACTGGGAATGGAGTTACCACTTGATTTGGCAATTCCTCTTCTCGGTATTTACCTTCCAAATTTAAAACCTTAGTCTGCAAAGACTGATGTGCCCCAATGTTCATCTCCAATGTTGTTTATGGTGGCCAAGACATGGAAGTAACCAAAGTGTCCTTCAATGGATGACTGGATAAAGAAGCGGTGGTACACATACGCAATAGAATATTACTCAGCTATAAGAAAAGATGAAATACTACCATTTACAACAAAATGGATGGACCTCGATAACATGATGCTAAGGGAAATAAGTCAGACGGAAAAAACCAAGAACCATATGACTTCACTCCAATGTGGAATATAAAACTGAAAGCAACAAAGAAAAAAAGAAACTCTTGGACATAGTCAATAGTTTAGTGGTTACCTGGGGGCAAAGGGGGAGGGGGTGGGAGAGGAGGGAGAGAGGAGCCAAATATATGATGATGGAAAGAGAACTGACACTGGGTGGTAAACACATAGTACAACACATAGACCATGCACTGTAGAATTGTACACCTGGAACCTATGTAATTCTTGTTAACTAATGTCACACCAATAAGTCTAACAATAAAAAAAAAGCATGTACACATTGTAACAAAATCTGTAAAAGTAATTTAATAAGTGCTTGAATAAATTTGATTGGCTTAAAAATAACACACAAAAAATTCAAAAAACAGAGACATCACAACCACCACCTATTCATATTTTTATTACTTAACCTTTTAGTAATTTTAGTAGTTAGGCATTACATTCATGGATTAATTTAGGAGATTTTGTAGCAATTGTGTTTCTTCTTTTGTAATTTCTATTTATTCTTTGTAATTTTGTTTCTGATGTTCTTTGCTGTTTAAGTGTTCTGAATTTTATATAGTAAAATACATTTTCCTTTAATATTATTATATCATATAAGCCTTTAATTGTGTGTATCATATACCATTATATAGTCCTCCTCATTATGCATATTATCTCCAATGTAGTTCTTTAATAACCAAGCTTCAAGAAATCAGCAACCCATTCACACAGGCCTTTCTCCTCAATTCTATAACAGTGGAAGCTGTTTTTTAATACAATAAAAACTAGGGCCATCTCATTTAAAATTTTTCACTTTTCTCTCTTAACTATGAGATAACAATAGACTAATAAGTTCATGATCACACCTAACTGTAGTGACTTTCATTTGATATGTCAACTCAGTCATGGCTATCAAAGGCCTGATTACAGTTAAACATCTGTATCTACACTTTAATTAAACATTTTTACCAGGAACATTTACTATAAGATGTTACTTAATTACTACTAATGGACACAAGGTTTTTATACATGTTTTACCCAATGACGCACATGCATATATAATGTTATTCACATGTGTATGTAATACACATATACATGTAAACACATATGTAATAACAATCTTGGATATAAGTTTTTGCTGAATGTTACACCTACGTATACCTATGTACAAAAACATATACTCACATATAAACATACACATATAATAACGAATAAGTACACAGTTACAAATGAAAATATTAGTGTATTTTAAATATAAATTAATATTTAAAATTTATATATCTTTACCTGAATTTTTAAAATCCTGTCAAATAGTGTAAGATAACATTCACATTAAAAACTAAAGGTGTGATAAGACACATTTTCCTGACACTCTAATATTAAAACTTACATCCCAAATATGTTTGCTAACACTTAACAATCTTAGGGAGTTATATATGTATTTAATGTAATACTTCTTTTCTATGACAAGTATTGAAATTTCATTATAAATTTTTTTTTCCAATTTAATAGGTTGGATTATTTTTCCAAAAACACTTTTACGTGTACATAGACTATTTTTTTTTATTCTGCCAATGTTGCCATACCATTTAAAGTCCTGAAAGGCATCATAAGAGAGATTTTCCATAATTTAAAAAATGAGTTAATATAGCTGAAAATGCTATTTTATACCTATAAATCTAGAAGCATGGTCTTGATCCTTTTATTAATAATGCTATGACTTTCAGTGTCCATCACTTTTTAAAATACTTTTTGGTTTACAAAAGATCAAATAGAGCTGGCCTCATGCCCTCTTTGAAGTGGTTTATCTCACCTTGCTCAACCATATCCTTAGAGTACCACAAAGATAGAAATTAGTAATAAGTGAAATTTATACCAAATAAGGACTTGGCAAATCTTGGGTCAGCTATCAGAATCATACAATTAAATTTTAATTAATAGACCTGACTCATGAATGCTAAGAATATCAACCACTATATGCTTTTACAATATATGAATAATGAAGAGACATTAATTATTGCCATTGCTCTCATAAAGGCGTGTATAACTTTGCTACCAATTTGTGAATATTCAAAACACCATGCCAGCATTTCCAATGGTATGTACGGCTCAACATTTTTTGACAGATGGGATTTTGTGTTTTATATATAATAAGAAAAGCATTGCTAACATATCCTTGGATAATTAAGTTATATTAAAATTATATACTATAATTAAAATTCATATACATATATGATTGACATACACATATCCCATTTTATAGATTTTATTTTGGATTAGAAGCTGCCATTTAATATTGACATTTGAGGATTTTATATGCATCAATTTATTGTTGAGATTATATTCTTCTAGTTTAGCCAGCCATGATGCTGTCATGGTTAATTTTACGTGTCAACATGACTAGGCAACAAGGTGCCTAGATATTTGGTCAAATGTTAATCTGGGTGTTTCTGTGAGGATGTTTCTGGATGAGATTAACATTTAAACTGGTGGACTGAATAAAGAAAACTGACCCCTCATTTTCCTGATGGCCTTCAGACTAAGACATTGTTATTTTTTTCTACCTTCAGACTCAAACTGAAATATCAGCTCTTCCTGACTTTCAAGGCTGCAAGCCTTTGTACTAGAGCTACACTATTGGCTCTCCTGTTTATCAGGCCTTCAGACTCAGGTTAGAACTGAACCATCATCTCTCTTTTATTTTCTATATATTACATCTTTAAAAAGACCCCCTAACTCCTTAGCCAATGCAATCCACTCAAATTAAACTCTCAGGATGAGGAACACATTGAAAGTATATACCAAACACTATACCATAATTAAATTTCATATATATATGAATTATATAAATATATCTCATTTTATAGATCCCACTTTGGATTAGAAGTGCCACTTAATATTGACATTTGCAGGATTTCATGTGCATCAGTCAAATATTTTCTGACTAGTTTTGTTCATTGGTGGTGTGAGCTTTATTTTGTGAATAATTTATTTGCAATGTCAGATGAGTTGATGACTGCTCATTCATTGTTATTTTCATTGCTAGGATCTTCATGTCGGCGTTCTTGAAACACAATTCCCCAAACAGCTATGCTTCAACTATAGAAGGGACAATAGTACAGAAAATTTTATTTTTCAGCTAATTCAGGGGTGAATGTGATTGATATGTGAAATACTCTGATGTAACCAGAAAAATTTAAGAATAAGAATTAAATGGTGAATAAATGTACAGGGCTCAGAATAGGACAAATCACACAAACATTAGAGGGAAAAAAAGAGGAAAATACTTGATAGGATTGTAAGGAATTGGGGAAATATGATGATTAATTCATGGGTCAGTTCATCTAGGCCATGGTACCCAGATATTTGGTCAAGCATTATTTTAGAAATTCTGTGAGGGTATTTTCTAGATGAAGTTAACATTTAAATCAGTAGACTTTGAGTTAAGCAGGTTGCCCTCCACAATCTCAGGGTGGGCCTCATCCAAACAATTGAAGTGTTCAAGATTGACCTCCCTCAGAATAAAAGGGATTCCACCACCAGGTGGTATGTGGATTAGAACTACAACATCAACTCTTCCCTAGGTCTCCAGCTTTTTAGCCCACACTGAAGATTTTGGGTTTGCCAGTATCCACAATCACACAAGTCAAGTACTTAAATCTCAATCTCTCTCTCTCTCTGGAACATATTTAGAGATATGAGTGTCTCCTATTGTATCTGTTTCTCTGAAGAACTCCAATTAATATGGGCGAATTTGAAAAAACAAATCATGTTGGCATTTTAACATAGTTTATTGTTAAAAAGAAAAACAATTTTGCTACTTTATTTCTGAAGCTGAAAGATTAAAATGCAATTATAATGTAGTGTCAATAATCCTAAAAACTATTCTGTTAATTATATAAACTTTCATTTCTCATTCTTTCAATCAAAAAAGAAGTTAGGAGTTCCCTGATGGTGTAGCGGCTTAAGGCTTCGGCGCTGGTGCTGTCAGCGCTGCGGCCTGGGTTCCCACATACCAAAAAGCAAAAAAAAAAAAAAAAAAAAAAAAAAAAAAAAAAAAAAAAAAAAAAAAAAAAAAAAAAAAGAAGAAGTTAAGCATGGTTTATTTTTCCAAAGAATTTATTTTGCCTCATCTGGGATGCCTCCCTCCTTGATTGCTTATTTCCTATCTTTACTCTTTTCCCTTGTTGTTTGAGAATCAAGTCATAATTAGAAAGAACTGAATCAGCTCTAATAATTCTGAGGGAATGAAAATATGCTAAGCCAAACAAACTTGAAAATTGTAACTGCTCCCATTATGATGAATATTTATCAGAAGAGAAGTGATTACACCCTGAGAAACCTAGTAGTATTCTAGGGTCTTACACCCAATCCCCATATAATAGTATTTTTTTGCTAACGAACCTGTGAATCTTTAAAACATTTCCTCAGTACCCCATTCATTTCATTTATGCAACAAACATACACAAGTAGTGTCTTTCAACTGGGAATAAAGTAGGAAGATGTGTTAGACGTGCCCTCAACATTTAAGAAGGTCAGAGTCTAAGAGAGAAGAGATGTGGAGATACTTAGTATAAGAGAGTTAGAGGTACAGAGATGTAGGTTTGTATAATGTATAATATGTGTATATTAGAGATCAATATTCTCATCTTTATACAGAAACAAAGAAATGCTGGCTCCAAATTTCATTCCATGATCACCTCTGATTAGGCACTGATAATAATTTCCAAAAAGAATGGCTGCTAAAATGTTCAAATTATATAAAATCCTTGTGACAATCTTTTTCTGCCACCAGAATTTTAAATACTCTGCTCCAACTGGTGAGTGAGCTCCCATACTGATCAATATGCTTACCTTATTCAATTTGTGTGCATTCACTTGTCTGAGGAGACCCTGAGTGTATACAGCATCTTCCCACATATTATACACCTGCCATTTCATCAACAACATTTCCAAACTACTTTTAGTTTCCTCTTTAATACATATTTAGAGTTTTCAAGCCAATTATGTATTTGAGAACTAGATGGAATAGAGTATTGTACTGAGTGGTGGTTACCACCTCTCCCAAATTGCCTTTATCAGCAACTATGCACATCCCTAAGCTATTGTCAGCTGTCTACCTGCCCAGTTCCTGGGAGAAGTGCCCTTACTTGATGCCCATCACTTCTTAGCGGTACTACCCATTTCCCCACCATAGCCTACAGCCAACAACTGTCTAAGTTGACACTAGGTACGATAGAGGAACTCTGTGGTGCAATTTATGCTCCAGTGCACCCTATCCCCAGGGATCCAATCAAAGCTATTCTATACCCAAGGTCACCTCCTGTTTACCTCTTTCCACTTCCCTCTTCTGTTTCACATTCTTTCTAGAAATTTGTGTGAACAGTACTTCCTCAATAAATCTGGTGCATACTAATCCCTTTCTTAGGCTTCATTTCTAGGAAATCTAACCTAACTCAGTTAATCTCGTAAGTGATGGTTATGTGTTTTATTTCTCTTATAGAGAAGAGCTGAGGGCAAGGAGTAGCTCATGATTGTTGCATATTTTGGCAGAAATCAAATACATTATTCAATGAATACCTGTAAAGTTTTGAACTCAAAACTGCTCATTTGAAAAACAATTGCTAGTTTGTTACTTGGCCTTGGTTAAAACCACCCTCATCATAGAAAAGGGTCAACTAATTGGAGGTCAGTGATACAGATCATGATTCGGTTGATGCCAGAGAGACTTTCCAGCAGGGAAGAACATTATGTCCCCATGACTTACTTGTTTTACACCTGAAAATTTAGACCTACTATTATCCCCTTATAGTTGACATTCAATATTACTTTATATTAATTTCAGATGTACTTTATACTGGTTATACATTTAGGTAATTTAAGAAGTGATCCCCCTTACTAGTCTAGTACCCACCTGGCACAGTACATAGTTATTACCATATTATTGACTATATTCCCTATACTTTATTTTACACCCCCAGGACTATTTTATAATTACAAAATGTGTGCTTTACTTTACATCCTCAATGATTATTATATAATTACCAATGTGTGCTTCTTAATCTCTTCCTTTTTCACCCTGGTCCTCAACCCTCTCTCATCTATCAACCCAACAAATCTAGGGCCTGTCTAACACCATATAGTTATTACAATATTATTGACCATTTTCATTATTCTATACTTTACATTCCCATAACTACTTTGCAATAACCAATTTCTACTTCTTAATCTCTTCCTGTTTTTCACAAACTCCTGCAGCTCTCTCCCAGCTCATAACCATTAAAATGTTCTTTGTATCTATGAGTTTGTTTCTGTTTGCTTTGTTTACTTTGTTCTTTAGATTCCACATATAAATGAAATCACATTGCATCTGTCTTTCTCTGTCTGACACACTCCACTCAGCATAACACCCTCCAGGTCCATCCATGCCATCACAGATGCCAAGAACCCATTTCCTTCTATGACTGAGTAATATTCCATTGTATGTACTCATACATACCACTGCCTCTTTATCTACTCATCCATGGAGAAACACCCAGGCTGCCTCCCTATCTTGGTTATTGTAAACAACGCTGCAATGAACATACAGATGCACACATACCCTCCAGGTAGTATTTTGGGTTTCTTTGGATAAATACCCAGAAGTGAGATTACTGAGTCCTTCTTTTTCTTTGAATATAGACTTTGTTTTAAAGTATATTTTATCTGGTATAAGTATTCCTACTTCAGCTTTTTTTTTCATTTCCATTTTTCTGAAATATCTTTTTTCTTCCCCTTACTTTCAGTCTCTGTGTGTCTTTCAATCTGAAGTGAGTCTCATTTAGGCAGCATATGTAAGGGTTTTGCTTTCTTTTCCATTCAGTCACCCTGTTTTTGATTGGAGCATTTAATCGATTTACATTGAAAGTAATTGTCAATTGATATGTAGTTGTTGCCATTTGATTATTCATATTTTTTATCTTTTTATTTTTTCTTTTCATCTTAAAGAAATCCCTCTAAGACTCCTTGTAATATTGGTTTGGTGGCGATAAACTCATTTAGCTTTTCCTTGTCTTGAAAGCTTTTTATCTGTTTTTCAAGTTTAAACAATAGTCTTGCTGGGTAGAGTACTCTTGATTGTAGGTTCTAACTTTTCCTCAGTTTGAATATTTCATGCCAATCCCTTCTAGCCTACAGTTTCTGAAACCAGCTGAAATTCTTATGGGAGCACCCTTACAAAAAAAATAGCTGCCATTCTCTTGCTGCTTTTAGGATTCTCTCTTTTCTTTAACCTTTGGCATTTTAATGATAATGTATCTTACTGTGGGTTTCTTGGGGTTCATCTTGTTTGGGACTCTGCAATTCCTGAGTTTATATGTCTATTTCTTCTCCCAGATAAGGAAAATTTTCATTTATTATTTTATCAAATAGATTTTCAATCCCTTGCTTGCTCTCTCTAATTCTTCTGGTACCCCTATGATGTGAATGTTGTTACACTTGATGTTGTCCCAGAGGTCTTCTTAAACTATCTTAATTATTTTGGATTTTTTTGTTGTTGTTGTTTTGATTGGGTGTTTTCTGCTATCTTGTTTTCCAAATTGCTGATTTGATCCTCTGCTTAATCTCATCTGTTGGTGATCCCTTCTATTTGATTTTTTTCATTTTAGTTATTGTAGTCTTTTCTCTTTCTTTCTTTCTTTCTTTCTTTCTTTCTTTCTTTCTTTCTTTCTTTCTACAACATGTATTCTTTGTTGGGTTTCTATGTCCTTTTTTATGCTTGCTATCTTTTTGTTGAAGTTCCCACTAAGTTTCTTGAACATTCTTATAACCATTGTTTTGAACCCTGTATTTCCTAGGTTGCTTGCCTCTATTTTGTTGAGTTCTTATTCTGGAGTTTTGTCCTGTTCTTTCATTTGGGATATATTTCTTTGTTTCCTCACTTTGAGTGTTGCTTTGTGTTTGTTTCTATGTATTGGGTAGATCTGCTATGTCTCCCAGTCTTGGTCAAGTGGCCTTATATAGAGGTGTTCTCTAGGGCCCAGTGGCACAGTCTCACTGGTCACTAAAGCCAGGGGCCCTAGGATTATCCCTTGTGTGGGTTGTTCATGCCCTCCTGTTTTAGTTGAGCTCTAATTATAATGCTATTAACATATTAGTAGGCATTTATCTACTCCACCATCTTAGATCTCCTACCTTCCATTGGTTTGTTGCAAGCACTCTAAGAATGATGCTTTTAGCTGTCAGAGCTAGCACTGACTGGTGTTTGAAGAATTTAGGACATGTATCCATTTTATTAAAAAAGTAAAACTTCTCTGGAAGCCACTCAACAGAATTCCTTATGGCTGGTGGAATTTTCCTAGAAGCCAATCAACAGAAATTTTTATGGTTGATGGCAAAATAAGCACCATGGCTATTACTAGGTGCAAGGGAACTATAGGACCTCACCTGCCTCCTTAGTTGAGAGTGTTAAGGAAAAAATAAGATAGGAATAGTTGAAATGGTGTGGGTTTAACCCATTAACGGCATCTTCCACTGGGGTGAGGAAGTGTGGTAATCAAATTTCTATTTTTTTAAAAGTCATTGTGTCTGTAGATTAAAAAATGGACAATAATGGGCAAATTCTGGAGCTAAGGAAATCAATTAGCAGGCTGTCATGAGAGGAGAGGGGATAAGGCTGAAACTAACCCTGTGGTGATAGGCATTGTGGAGGTAATAGATGAGTGATAAAATTGAGGTGAACTTGTCAAAATTTGATCATTAAGTAGAAGGAATTAAGAAGGGGGAGAAATGACACTTAGGTCCTGACAAGGGTAAGTATTGATGCTAATGAAAGAGGGGAAGGTTGAGGATGATGATGATTCATTTGATTGTTTTGTGCCCCTATCTAATTTCACCATTTTTCATCCTCTGCTTTTTAATGCCTTTTTAAGTTTTGGACCATATTGTCCTAAACTGAAGTAAAATGGGTCTGAAATGTTATGACAAATGCAACATTTAATATTATCCCAATAATATGGGAATCTCAATGTAGATCTTGGTATTATAAGTCTCATAGTTATTTACAGAATTTCTGTTTAGATTCTCCAACTTCCTACATCACAGAAAAACATTATAAGGCCCAAATGAGACATTTATAAAAAAAATTATTTGGAAACTGCAAAATGTCATGCACGTACACACTGTTATAAGAAATCATTTTGAACAGATTGCTACCTAATGGGGGCGAGCACAATCTCTGATTCTTATATTTATGAAAATGAAAATGATTTTTTACTGCATTCAATTATCTACTGCTTCTTCCCACTTTCTTATGAGAAAAACAGAATTTCTGTTTTGATTCTCCAACTTATTACATCTCAGAAAAACATTATAAGGGCCAAATGAGACATTTATGAAAAAAATTATTTGGAAACTGCAAAATGTCATGTACATTCATACTGTTATAAGAAATAATTTTGCACAGATTGCTACCTAATGCGGGGGGAGCACAATCTCTAATTCTTATATTTATGAAAATGAAAATGATTTTTTACTCCACTCAATTCTCTACTGCTTCCTCACACCTTACAATGAGGAGTGATATATAATAATATATACCTGGTGAATTGGTTAAAAAAAAATTGAACTTCTGTGTTAGCTATCACTTTGAGTCAGCTTGGCTGCAGACAGGCTCATTCTCTGCTCTCCTACTCCTGGTGGTGGTGGAGCAGGCCGGTTCTCTGTGGGGAACATTGATTTGTGTGTTTGGGGAGGGGTCAGTTTAACCCTATAGTGAAGTAGTAAGAAACTCACTGTGGCTGCATATTTAAGCTCCATGTTCCAAGTCAGATATTGATTGTAATATATTGACATTTAATCTTCATCCATCTAGCTATGAATCTAATTCTCTGTGCGTATCAAAAGAGAAAGGAAGAGGGTTGGTAGCATCAGGTCCCAATACTGTCCATTAAAATCTACAATAAAGATTCTTAAAACTTTATCCAATAAATTGCTTCAAATACAAGTATATTTCTTCATTCTAATGTTTCCCTCTTTACTAGGAGCTTCCAATAAGAATATCCATTCCATATTAAATATAGAGAGCATGTTTGTTATTGATGGGAGTGAAAAACAGTTGAGTAAATAGATCAAATCTCAATTGTATCTGAAGGAGAGAGGTTAAACACAGAAGGAATGTCATTTCTAGGTATTGTCAGCTTCAAGATGGTAAGCATGTTTTTATAGGTTCTCAATAAATGGATTATATCTAATCTCCAAAATACATGAATTTTCCATTAATCATGTCAAGTCTATGTCTGCTGAGAGACTTATATCATGGTGGAGACTCACAATATACTACTGTCTCAACCACATTTTGTTCCATAAGGAAACAAAACTTATGGGCATAAAACATTCCTTCCTAATTACTGAGTTTCACTTTTCTCTAGGTGCTAGGCCAATTACACTTGGAGAGAAAGGTCTATTTTCTTAGGAAACACAATTTTAAAATCCCAGATTGATGACAGATGACTGGATAAAGAAGCTGTGGTACATATACACAATGAAATATTACTCAGCTATAAAAAAAAAGATGAAATACTGCCATTTGTGACAAAAATAGATAGAACTCAAGATCATCATGCTAATGGAAATAGGATATGACTTCATTCATGCCTGGAATATAAAACTGAAAGCAACAATGAAACAAAAACTCATGGACACAGTCAATAGTTTAGCAGTTACCTGAGGGAAAGAAGAAAGGGGGTTGACAGTGGACGGAAGGGGAGTCAAATATATGGTGATGGAAACAGAATTGACTCTGGGTGGCGAACACATAATGATAATCTAGTGAGGAAATGAATTTCCCTGAGTTCTGTGAGCTATTCTAGAAAATTAATCAAACCCAAGGAGAGGGACATGAAAACTTTTGATTTACAGCTATTTGGTCAGAAGTACAGGTTACAACTGGGCTTTCAACTGACATCTGACATGGAGAGCAGTCTACTGGAACTGAGTTCTTACCTGTGGAATCTGATTCTATCTCCAGGTAGATAGTGTCAGAATTCAGTTGAATTCCCCAACACGCTGCTGGTGTCCAAGAATTGCTTCTTGGTGTGGGGAAGACTCCACACTCATACATTGGAACTGAGTCCAGGAAACCCCATTCATATTGGTACACCACATTGTGTTTATCCATTCATCAGTTGATAGGCATTTGGGTTGTGTCTTAGTTCAGGCTGCTATGACAAAAATACCATAGCTTGGTGATTTAAATAAACATTTATTTTTCACAGTTCTGGAGGCTGGAAAGTTTCAGATCATAGCACAGCAGATTTTGTGTCTGGTCAGAGCTTGCTTACTGGTTCATAGATGTATTCTCACGTTGAGGAAGGGGTGACAGACCTCTCTGGAATTTCTTTTATAAGGGTACTAATTACATTTATAATGGTTCCACTGTCATGACCTAATCATTTCCGATAGGCCCTACCTCTTAATACCATTACATTGGGAGGTAAGATTTCAACATACAAATTCAGGGAGTAGACACAAATATTCAGTCTATGGCAGTTTGTTTCCACCTTTTGGCTATATGAATAATGTGGGTCTGGGTGTTTTGGCTCTAAGCATCTTTGCCATAAACATCTTTGCTGCGAGCATTTTTGCCACAAATATTTCACAGCACAACTAATTGGCCATCAGGTGATTTTGCCATAAAAAAACAAAATAACAAAAAATAAAAGAGAACCATTTAAAAAAAACATGAAAAGTTAATAAAATTTTAAAGTTTATTGCAAACAAATTAAAATGACATTATCTTTGAAGTCTTTTGTTCATAGTATTATGCCTTAGTTTTCTTGTTGATTCCTCCCCACTGTTCAGCCTCACACTTTTTCTTTTGGCTATAATTTCTTCTTTCATTAAGACAGTTATCAGTTTACAACTAAAGAATCAATAATTAATGCTCTTAAAGACAGTTGTGAATTAGTACCTTCCTCTTTTATATTTGCCATAGCTTGGGAAACTTTTAGTTTTGATGGATGGGAGGGATGACTGCAACCTGGTATGTTATCATTTTCTAGTATTTTATGCAATCTGACTTTACACAAAGCTTTGCAATCAAGCTTTATACATAATTGTTATTATCCACTAATTTAAGATCACCACATCTGCTTGTCATTATATTGACCATTGTTATGGCTAAGATTTATACAATATAAAAATTAAAAAAGGGGAATACTGCAAGAGCTTTGTCAATGGAGAAATGGAATTATCAGTTGGGACAGGGAGATCTTGATAAAAAGAATCATATGGTGCTTTACTTAATTGAAGGTATGAAAAAATGTATAGTCAAGCAGTCAGTTATGGAAAGGTCAAGGAGGTTATTCAGGAATGGGGGCGGAAGTACTTCAGAAAATTTACCAACATTGAACCTTCCTCTCTTAATGGACGATCTTCGCTGGGCCAGCATTTCATCGGTCAGTCTGCTCCTGATACCTGGAGAAAGCTGCAAAAACTTTAACATGGCCCCCAGCCCCTGGTGGCTCAAGTGTTGGATACAGCCTGTAACAATGATAATCAGGCAAAGGAGGATAAAAGGACTCAGTGTGAGACCAGGCAGGCCAGGTGGCAGGCGCAAATGGTAGCAGTCACTCTCAACAGTGCCCTGCAACCGTAAGGTCACCCAAAAGAGATAAAGGGAAGATCTAAAAAAATGTTTCCTGAGTGTTGAAGAGTCTGCTTTAACTGCTAAATCAGGACATTGGAGCAACCAGTGTCCTTACTCCAGGAAACAGTCCCCTTGGCTCTGACCTCAATGTAACTAATTAGGACACTGGAAGAGAGAATGGCCCCAACTTTGAAGAGAACGGGTCTCCCCAATCTAAAATGGTCCTATATCTGAGTTTCTGTCTAAATGGAGTAATATGACATTTGTTTTTGACATGTTTATTGATTTGATTGAAGTTATTTTGCCCCTCATATTTTGTGTTTTACATTTAGCTTGTTTTGGTTGCTTTTTTTTAATTCATTTTTATTGTTAGACTTATTGGGGTGACATCTGTTAGCAAGGATTACATAGGGGTTGCTTTTTTTTTTAACCTCTCCTGTTATTTTTTTCTCCTTTCCCCTTATTACCACAGTCTCAAATGATCTGCTTGCCTGCACACAGTCAAGACAAAAACAAAACAAAACAAAACAAAACAAAACACCAAAACAACAGCAACAACAAAAATGAGGAGTTTGCAGCACAAAAATGTAAAGATTTATTTAAGAAGTTGGCACTGAGGCTGGAGACTCAGGTGAGCCAGTGCTTTCAAAAATCTGACTCCCTGATGGCCTCTAGTAGCTAGGTTATATAAAGGAAAAATCATTAATCATGGTTACTATGAGAGTTGGGGTTGTGGGTTCTATTGATTGGCTGGGGCTAAGGCAGAGAACAATAAATTGTGGCTTCAGGTGCTGGAGTCACTTTCTAGGGGATGCAGTCTGGGGGGGGCCGTTCAGCTTTCATGAGTCTGGAGCTGAAACATGACTAAGGCCAAGGTGTTATCTTTGATTAAAACCTCATTCTAGGGAGTTCCCTGATGGTGTAGTGGCTTAAGGCTTCGGCGCTCGCGCTGTCAGCGCTGCGGCCTGGGTTCGATTCCCAGTCAGGGAGCTACCCACATACCAAAAAGCAAAAAAAAAAAAAAAAAAAAAAAAAACCTCATTCTACTTTGAGACTTAGTTATTATACCTTGGTCATGGTTGATAGACCTGAAGCTTTATACTTAAATGAGTTTGATGCTGGCCAGACCTAATATCCTTGGGCTTAATGATTAAAGGGTTACATGTACGGTGTACACACAGGTAGGAGGATCTGGCAGAAAGGAATGCAAGTGAGTCATAGCTCTATCAGACTAAACACAGCTAACTCAGATTAAAGCAGAATGCATGCTAAAGAAATAAAGTTCATGTGTGGTTATACCCTTAACTTACGGTCATTTTTTATATTCTCATTTTATTCTCTAAAGGTTCATTTTTTTGCCCTATGTAATAAAGTGTGTGTTTTTTTCTGACAATCAATGTCTATATCCTTCAATTTAATAAGACAAGAAAATTGGTACATTTAAGAAAATTTTCCCCCTTCCTAAGCCTCTCTCTGTTCTTTATTATTACCATAGGAAATTTCCATTTAGTTAACTAATACATGTTCACAATAAGTTTGAGTAATTTCTTTGGTTTTATTTATCATTTTTTCTTGAATCCCATATCTTCTCTTAGGAATAGTCTTATTTTCACCCCTATATAGACTCAAAAATTTCCTATTTTTACAATCAGAATTTTGGTGGTAAATATTCTGAGTTACTCATGTATAAAATATTTTTATTCTATCTTCATAATTTGGCTAAGATTGTATAACTGGAAAAAAAAGGGTGTTCTATAAAAATTAATCTCATAGGGTAATCTGATTATAAATTTCTATTGGGGCAGGTCATGGTAAATAGTCACACCCCAAGCCTATAATTTTTTAGTAAAAGGTTCATTTTCACCTTAAACAAATCCTGTCCATGTTTCTGCTCATCTGGGTTAACATGCTTTTGAAATAAACCATAACCGTGCTCAAGAGAACACATAGTCTCGTTAACCATCCTGTAATCCAATCTCTGTCCAGCTTTCTTTCACCACCATGTGATCTTCCTTATGTTCCTTCTTTAATCTCAAACGTAAAAGAAGCTGCAAAATTTATTCTCTGGAGCATTTGAGATTTTGTCCCCCATTTTATATTGTCAGTTTGGCTCAAATGAAATCTTATAAAAATTCTCTATGTTTGTATATTTCTTACATCAACTACATCAACTGCAGTTCTAGAGTCAAAGTTACTTTCACTGGAAACTTTGAAGATGCATATTCATTATCTTATTGCCTCTAAATTCTGATTATTAGAAGATTTATTAAAAGACTGATGTCAATTGATTCTTATTTATTTGTAGATAATTTTTGTTGTTTCCCTATGGAAGTTCTCAGGGTTTTGCCTTATAATTTTTTATTTTTTGAAGTTTTATGTATGTATTTGTTTATTTAAATTTATTGGGGTGACGTTGGCCAGCAAAATTACATAGTTTTCAGGTGTACAATTCTTTATTGTCTATGTGCTACATTGTGTTTTCACCACCCAGAGTTATTTCTTTTTCCATCACTATATATTTGACTCCCCCTCCCTTCTTCCCCATTCTGCTCCTTCCTTTCCCTTTGGCAACTACTAAACTATATTCTGTGTCCACGTTTTTTTCTTTTCTATTTTGATTATGCATTTATTCTGTTTTTTAGATTCCACATATAAGTGAGATTTTACTGTAAATGGTGTAGTTTAAATCTTCTTTCTTGATTGGCTTTCAGGAGAACTTTTAATCTCAGGATTTATGTCTTCCTCTGTTTAGGGTAATTATCCTCTATCACAGTGGTTCTCAACCTTCCTAATGCTGCGACCCTTTAATACTGTTCCTCGTGTTGTAGTGACCCCCATAAAATTATTTTCGTTGCTACTTCATAACTGTAATTTTGCTACTGTTATGAATTATAATGTAAATATCTGATATGCAGGATGTATTTTCATTGTTACAAATTGAACATAATTAAAACATAGTGATTAATCACAACAACAATATGTAATTATATATTGTGAAATATTTATTTCTAATTACAAATAAATGAAATTTTGTCTTGAAGCATGGTGTAGCATGGGTAACAGTCTTAATATAGCAACAATAAACTACATTGCTACATTTTGCAACAGTATGCATAAAAGTCAATTCATTGTGAAGGTTGCTGAATATAAAAAGACCGATCAGCATCCAGATTAAGTTCCCATGGTACAGATTTTTTTTTTTTGCAGTAGTTGATGATTTTACAGTACATGATTTTACATTTAACCAGTGATTATAATTCATGAAGTGTCATTTTACCTCCAATACTGCTGCTTTCAACACAGCAGCTGCTTTCAACACAGTAGTTGCTCTCTACACATGTGACTGGTCCACATAAGTATATTATGGCACCAACCCTGTCACGTACACCTGTATTTGTACAGGGTGTATGTGATGGGGTTGGCGTGATGATGTCACCATGCTGGGTACTGGTAAGTGGGTGTATCTGCATGTGGGCAGACCCTCCTGGAGACGAATAGAGGAACAGTCTCTGGGTTCCTAAGACCATTGGAAATATGTGTTTTCCGATGGTCTTAGGCGACCCCTGTGAAAGGGTCATTCGACCCCCAAAGGGGTCATGACCCACAGGTTGAGAACCGCTGCTCTATCACTTTTTAAAAACATCATCTCTCCTCTACTTGGTCTATTCTTACTTTTAGGAACTACTGTGAAATGACTATTAAAATTCTGGATCTAGTCTCCAAAGTCTTTTAAGTTTTTTTGTTTTATTTTTTTCATACCTTCCCTCTCTTGGTTTCTTTGTATGCCTTTGGGGGGCCTTTCTTTGCTCACACTCCTAGTTTACTATATCAAGCTTCAGCTGTGTATGCTCTCCTTTTCAGATGCTCTCTTGAGGTTTTTATTTCAACAACCAATTTTTTTAGTTTCCATGATCTATACCTTGTTATTTTTATGACTGTAAAAAGCTTTTTTTTATCTGTCTTGAGGATACTAATATGCTTTTTAAAAAGAAGTCTATTTAACTTGCTTTATTAACTCTATTTCTCCATTGCAGATTCTTCCATTCACTTAGCTCAGTCTTTCCCCCACCCCCATCCCCACGCTCTCTCTCGGCTTCCTCAAATATCTCATTATTCTGAATTGTTAAATGTTCTTTGTAACAAAAATTTTAGTATTGATTATATGGTTATAAGTGTTTGTATAGTCTGCCAGAATATTGTTTCACTGAAAGTGGGTGAGAGGGATAAGCATAGCATGCTGACAGGATGGCACCTCAGTGTCTATTCATTCTAAGTGTCAGTGCTTGTCATTTTTTGTAAGCACCACAGTCACATGAACATTCTCCATTCTCCATTATCTCTAACCTGATTTCTCTCACTCCTTCCTATTGTAAGCAACCACTCCCACCATGTGACAAGTCAGCAGGGCAGGATTGATCAACTCTGTTGCTTCGACTCATCACCATGTTTATTGCCTCTGGCACCCATTATTCTCCAGATATGGAATTTCTTGACACCAAATCCCATGTTAACAGTAGTTTAACTAAGCATAGATTTGGGGTTGTGGCTTTTAATCAATTCAATTTATACAATTTTTGTCCTGTAAAGATTCATCACAATTCTAGTTCCCTTAGACAGACTGTATTGCTTTTCTTCTCATGTGCAGTGATGATTTTGCTCACACACTTATAAACACACTGTATGTGTGTGTGTGTTTACATGTTTCCATTGCTACTGTAACAAATGATCACAAATTTGGATGTTTAAAAAAATAGAAATTTATTTTCTCATAGTTCTGAAGGTCAGAAGTCTGAAACAGACTTCACTGAACAATACAGAGATGTCAGAAAGGCTTCACTCCCTTTAGAGGCTCTAGGGGCAATCTTATCCTTGCCTCATCCAGCTACTGTTGGCTCCCAGGCATCCTTGGTTTGTGACTATATCACTCCAATCTCTGTTTCCATAGTTGTATTGCTATCACCTCCTCCTCTTCTATGTTTCAAATCTCCTTTTGCCTCTGTCTTACAAGGATACGTATGATTGCATTCAGTGCCCACCTGGATAATCCAAGATAACCTCCTCATCTCAAAATCCTTAACTTAATCACATGTACAAAGATCTTTTTTATTTCAAATTAGATAATATTTACAAGTACTAGAGATTAGTACTTGATATCTTTCAGGGCCCTTTTTAGACTACCACTATACACATGTGTGCCCTATCCCCCTGCATTAATGGATAGCTCTATCTAAATAAATGAATAAATCAATACACACACACACACACACACACACACACACACACAGAAGGATCAAATATATATGTGTGTGTATGTATAATAGACATGCACACATTAGGCATTTAAATAATGTTTTTCCAGAGTTTATAACTTTTATCCAAGAAACAGTAAACTTATTATATTAAATGATAAGAAATAATAAGTCTTTGAAAATGCTAGCATCAACATTACTTTAAAGATATAATAAAAGCGATAAATCCGGACCATATTTCTAAGAATTTCAGCAGCAACTTAGGATAACAAAACACAATAACCCATGGTGGGAAGTGAAAAAAATAGCTCAATCTTTTGGCAAGGGGAAAGGAAAGAAGAAGAGAAACAAGTTATCTTGAGAAGGGTGGGGGCCCAAAGCACACATGAAAGCTATTTATATACTGCTTGGCATAGATCTTTGGCAAAGTCTTGCAATAATTTTTTTTTAAAATAATTTGTATTGGATTTAGAGACAAAGTGATGAACAATGAATTAGAATGTAGTATATACATATAGATTTATATAACTACACACACACACACACACACACACACACATTTTAATAGTCTTTTTAGATAAGTGATTAATCTGCAAGCCCAACTGAAAGCAACTGAAAAGACAAGTGTCTGGTGAAGATTAGGCTATCAGTGTTTATTTTCCATAATAGAGGAAGAGTCTGAAGAAGTGTTCTGGTTTGTTTTGGTATTACAGCCCAATTGTCAGGGAGGAATGTCTTGTTCTTTGTTGCAATCATAGTACTTAGCAAAGGCTCTGTTAACTCAACAAACATTTGTTAGAGGAATGAATCAAGTACATACACATGGCTTTAAGAGGATTTATGGAGGGGCTCCTTTTGAGTACGAACCACATCTCTTTTATCTCATTATTTCTAGTTTCTGCTATAGTAGATTCTCAAAAGATGGTTGTACATTTGGATTAAATATAATTAAGTGGGTCAGTTACTCTTTGTCATGCAACATCAGACCATTTACAAGACAAATGGACTCATGGTAGCTTCCAAGTTCAGTCCAATTAATTTTCTCTTTATTGTCCATGTGTCTATTTTTCATCTTTTCACACTGACCCACACTGATAATGCATGGAAGCCAATATATCTGTAATGTCTAGTAGTTGCATTTTATGCTTACATTGGATTGTTACAACAACCATGTGAAATAGGAATTCTGATCCTCATCTTGCCTTTGAGTAACCCAAGGCTATATTCTGGAAAGGAGAAGATGGGCTTAAATCTTTGGTGACAAATTGAGTTTCTGTAAGGTGCTATAAACGTAATTTCCTAGTCCTTAAAACACCAGTTGAAAGCAGATAGTCAGCAGAAGTTCACTAAAAAGGTGAAAGCCATGTTTCCTCATTTGAGATGAGAGTAAGAGAAAAGGAGAGAAATAAGAAAATGAAAATGAACAAGTTCAAGTATGATACATAGGGGAAATTTCAGATTTACAGTAGACTCTCAGTTAACCAGGACCCTTGGGGATTGGTAAATAACAGATAAAGGTGCTTGGCATCTCAAACAACTGTCAAAAAACCCCAGGGATTTTTGATGCTAGTTGCTTGAGAGTACTGGTTGCTTGAGTTCTGATTAACTGAGAGTCTATTGTATTTTGTTTTGTTTTTATACATATAACTAACTTTACGTACTTCATGATCAAATCTTTCAAAATGTTCTTTTGTTACTGAATGGAAAGTTTTAAATTTTAAATTTCCTGTGGAAAATGGTTTGATTATTATTATATTAACCTAATTATGTCCTTGACTACCACAGTCTCATGTGTCAAGGGAAAATGTTGCTAAAGGGAGTGAAAGTTCCTCTCAGTTCAATTGAGTTTTCATGACCATCCTACCTATGTCAATATTTTCACTCTTTTAGTAATGGTATACTAAGTATGTTAGAGCCATTTTAATTGTAACACTTGATCAAAAGCTTAGATTCTCATAAGGAGATGAATTAGACATCAGAGTAATTTCTTTCACATACATTTATATGCTCAACATATTTTTGTGATCATCCTACAACTTAGTCTGCTCTAACCATACACTGAATTTAACTCAGTTGAATGACTCATTTTCACCTTATGAACTAGTAAATCAAAAACACTACCTGTCTTATATTTGGCTAGTTTGTATTTCCATAAATTAATTCAGGAAAAATTGAGTATTTACTATGTGAATATATTGTGCTTGAATTGGGCAGGTAGAACTGAATAAAGATTGAGGTCCTCCCCTTAAGGATTTTGTTGTCTACAGGGAAAAGAGTGGGGCTGCCAGATTTAGCAAATAAAAATGCAGGCCACACAGTTAAATTTGTATGTCAGATAAATAAATTTTAGTATAAGTATGTTCATACAGTCTTTAGAACATATTAAACACTTTTCTGTTGTTGATCTGAAGTTCAGATTTAACTGAGAGTCCTGTATTTTATTTTATTGGGGAACCCTAGAAGACAGATCATAAACAAGTTTATGATATACAACAGTAAGTGCTAGAACTTGGCTAAGTCCAGAGAGTGGTGGAAATATGTAGCTCCCGGTTAATTAGGGCTTTTATTTTTAGGTTTTCCATCTACGCTGGGAAAGAATGTGACTCTATTCCACAATTTGACCAGGTGAGTAGATGAATGTCTTGGGAGGAGAGCAGACTCTTAGGTAAAAATGATGCATTTATAATATAAATATGGATAAAAAATTCTTCGACCATACGCAGATTGACTGCAATAAAAAAAAGATCAAACCTAGTTTACAGTCATATGAGAAGTGATTTTTGAGGATGAAGCCTGTTATAAATGCTCCTTGATATGTTTCTGCATGGCAACCACGGAGGACAAGCACACCTTACTATTTTAAGATAATAGAAAAATCAAAATGCTTTCCAGACAGAGAAAATTGCTATGGCAACAGTCCTGGTACTTGACCTTTTAGATACTGTATTCAGAGAAGAAATATTAAAGCTGGAAGGCCAAGAACTTATTTAGTTCATGCTTTTTATGCTACAGACAACATAGCTAAGGCCAGCCAGGGTTAAGGGGCTCAGGGACCATGGCAGAAACAGATCGTTCCCTATAATATGCTGTAGTTCTCTATTACAGCAGAGAATTCATTAATGTGGGTAAGAATCATGAAGAGACTCTAAATGACTTTTGCAAAGTTGTAGAGAAATGGAAAGAAAGAAAACATAAGGAAGGAGAAGGAAGAAAAACTAGCACTAAGAAAATCTATTTTATTTCAAATAAATACACATTTAAAAAGATAAAAATTATGTAGTAGTTCCCCTCACCCTATCTCTTATCTTTGTTTTAGGCACTTAAGATTATGAGGGTTTTGTGTAAAAAGAAAACAACTATCTTTCTATACTAAAGGATTTGTCCAGGGACATAGGAGACGTCTGAAAATAAAGAGAAAGGAATTTAAAATAAATGTGTTATGTATTTTTTAGCCTAATGTAAAAAAATTAGGTAGTACTGTCATTGACTCCATGGAAAGAAATCTTGTATGGCCTATCGGAGTATTTTGTTTTATTATTTGTTTTTCTTGTTTCCCTCAGCTGTAACTGCTTTATGTTCTGAACTCCAGCACTACCTTGACTGTGAAGTGCTTCAGGAATCCTGGAGATCCATTAGAAATCTGATACCCTTGATTCTTTCTTCATTAATAGGTTATTTGGTTTTTTCCTGTCTCTGCTGTCCATGGAAATATGTTTGGGTTTCTATTCATTGGCTGTCCCTGTCATTCAGGGGTCCCTTTCAGTGCCATCAATTCACATGGGGAATTATCTTCTGTGTTCTTTGTTATGATTTCTTCATGTGATCATTTCTTTCTGTCAATTCCTTATTGTTAAAGCTTATTTTAGTCTGTTGTTGAACCTCCCAAATTGATTCTCTATTTTTCTCAGATTTTTCATCTCTTTCTTTCCCCCTCTTCTTTCCAGACATTTCCTAGGTTTTATCTTCTGTTCCTTTCATTAATCCTTTGTTTTGTTTTGTTGGTGAATCATATTTTTAATTTCTAATACATCTTCCAGAATAACTAAATAGTTTTTCTTTTTTTACCAATCCCCATGCCTGTTTTATGTAAATATGATAATAACCTCTCAAATCTCTCTGCAGATACTAACTAGAATTTTGTCTGTTTTCGAGTTTCTCTTTTTAAAATTATTTCTCTTTCTTCTAAATTAAATGATAGTTTAATTTTTGTTTTTAACTTGATGTTTCTTTCATGTTCCAAATTCCTCAAATATCTGGCAGTGATTCATGACTCTTGGCTACTTTGGGAATGTAGGTGGGGCTTATTAACTGAAAGTTTTCACATTGTGGAAACAAGAAGAAAGCAAGTCGATTATGGTTCAAGATCCCCAGTGCCCACACGTAGAGATGTTTGCTCTGGAAATACAGATGTTCAAATACTCTGCTTTAGGTAATCTAGATAATTTATTTAATTTCCTTGTGGAAGGATCCCTAGTTGTGTTGTGCTACTTTGTTTTGCTTTGGTTTGGCTTGGGTTTAGGTGGAACCTGAATAACAGCCTGTTTGTGTGTCTGCATGTGGTAGGGGAAAATTAGAGAATGTAGTATGAAGTCAATTGGCCTGGATTTAGAGTTTCAGTTAGACAACTTCTGTGTCTGAACTGCAAGCCTCTCCAGAGTTCTGCGTCTGGATTCATTGCATTCCTCTCTTCTGGAGATCTCCTTTTCTCCAGACTGCTTCATCATTTGCTCCTATATTCATTTTTCATCTTTATAATTTTGTTAAAATCTCTAGTTTTAAACGTGCACATCTTTTCTCCCCCCCTTTTTTGGTTGCATATTTATAATGTTTTAAGCTATTTTATTATCATTTCAGTGAGACTTTTAGGGAGTAGAAGAGATAAGCATGTGTGGTAGCTCTTTCCTCTTGATACAAAAATCTATCATTAAATTTTCCTGATTCCACAGTGTTTGGAAAATATCAACACAACAGTACATGAAAACTATAAAATCTATCAGTGATTTCAACAGGTAGGTCAAGTACCATGTTTTGAGACACCTGCTTAATATAAAACATTTTAAATGCATTACTTTATCAATAAGATATAAATATTTTACTAAATATGTGGTATATCAATATGGAAATATTTTCTGTTCTGTTTAGCATTATGAATCTGCAAGTTGGTTGCCCTGTCCAACTGTGTCATTTCCATCTAAATCTCAATCAAGTAGTGGCAGTTTTTGTTTATTTGTTCGGTTTTAGCAGAAATTGACAAGTTGAATCTAGAATTTATATGGAAATTCAAAGGTCTTAGGAATGGCCAAGGCAATCATGAAGAAGAAGAAAAGAGCTGCAGGTGGTCCTAGATGTCAAGATCTGTTAAAAATTATAATTCGTTTTTTATGTCTTTATATAATTGTATGCTTAATATGATATAATCTGATACAATTATATCATATAATTAACAAACATAGGTATCTGACCCATGGCATATCATAGAGTCCAGAAACGGACTTACTTGATTTATGAAAAATGTAACTTTGCAATACAGTGAGAAATGTTGGCTCAGTTTGATATTCACATAGAAAAAGATGTTTATCAAATTTTTTCTCACAAAAATAAATTTTGGATTTATTAAATATCTTAATATGAGAGATAAAATAATAAGAATTTTAGAGGTAAATATAAGAGCACATCTCTGTGACTTTGAAATAGTTCAAATTCTCTGTGTAAAGACATAAAGAACTAATTATAAAAGAAGGTATTCATATAATTGGTTATAAGAGTAAGATTTAAAAGAAACCACTGAAAGAGTGAAAAAACAACATGAAGACTAAAAAATTGACAACAATTCAACCTATTATTAATCATCAAAGCCACACTTGTGAATTGGACTTTTTTTTTTTTTTTAGTAAAGAGTAAAATGATGCTAGGCAAATGTGCAGACACACTAAGGTGAAAAGGGTCAGAGATGAGATACCTCAATAAGCCTGAGGGATAAGAATGTGGGGAGAACGAGAATGAGAATGATTCCTGCCTGTCACAAATGATGTGAGAGAGAATTATTCATTCTTTCATTCGTTCACTTACATAACAAATATTTACTGAGTGCCAACTATATTCCAGATGTTCTAGGCACCGAAGATATAGTGTTGAAAAAGACAAAGTTTCTTTGATTCAAAGTCTCTTCTTGATGATAATCATTCTAACAGGTGTGAGGTAATAGCTCATTGTGATTTTGATCAATGATGTTAAATATTTTTCATGTACCTGTTGGCCATGTGCATGTCATCTTCAGAAAATTATTCAGTTCTTTTGTCCATTTTAATTGGATTATTTTGGGTATTTTTGTTTTTGAGTTGTATAAATTTTTTATACTTTTTGGATATTAACCTTTAACTAATACGGTTTGCAAATTTTTTCTCCCATTCTGTAGGTTGCCTTTTTATTTTATTGTTTATTTCACTGTGCAGAAAACGCTTTTTAGTTTGATGTAGTCTCACTTGTTAAATTTTGCTTGTATTGCTTGTGCTTTTGGTCTCACATCCAGAAAAAGCATTGCCAGGACCAATTGCAAGGAGATTCTTACCTATGGTTTCTTTTTGGAGTTTTATGTTATCAGGTCTTATGTTTAAGTCTTTATTTCAAGTTAAGTTAATTGAATTGAGCAGTGTAGGATAGTGGTCCAGTTTCATTATTCTGCATGTATTTACCTCTTTTCCCCAACATCATTTTCTTAAGAGATTATTCTTTCCCTGTGGATGTTTTTGACTCCCTTGTCAAATATTAGTTGACCATATATGCAGGGGTTTACTTCTGCACTTTTTATTCTGTTCTGTTTGTCTATATGTCTATTTTTATGCTGGTACCATACTGTTTTAATTACTATAGCTTTGTAGTATAATTTGAAATCAGGAAATGCGATGCTTTCATTTTTGTTCTTAGTCAGGATTGCTTCTATTATTTGAGAACTTTTGTGGATCCATAAAAATTTTAGGATTGCTTTTTCTTATTTCTATGCAAAATTCCAATGGGATTTAGATAGTGATTGCATCAAATTTTTGGATTTGGGTAGTATGAACATTTTAACAATATTAATTCTTCTAATCCATAAACATGTAATATCTTTCCATTTGTCTTTCATCAATCAAAGTCTTATGGTTTTTATTGCATAGATCTTTTACTTTCTTGTTTAAATTTATTTCTGTTTTATTGTTTCAGCTATATTGAGTGAGACAGGATTTTTTTTACTTCCTTTTTATTGATATTTTGTCAATGTATTTAGTGATAGTGATTTGTTAGTGATATCAATTAGTATACAAACATATTTTTACATGTTGATTTTATATCCTGCAACTTTATTGAATTTGGTTATTTACAGCAGTTTTTTAGATAATTTTACTTTTTTCTTTCCAATTTGGATGTCTTTTATTTCTTTGTGTTGCCTAATGGCTTTAGCTAGAACTTCTAGTACTATGTTGAATAAGAGTAATGAGAATGAGCCTTCTTGTCTTGTTTCTGATTTTAGGAAAAAAGTTCTCAGTCTTTCACTCTTGAATATGATCTTAACTGCAGGTTTGTGGTATATGGCCTTTATTATCTTGAGGTAAATTTCCTCTACAGCTAATTAGCTGATGGTTTTTATCATGTAAGATGTTGTATTTTGGCAAATGCTTTTTCTGAAATGATTATATAATTTTTATCTTTCATTCTATTAATGTGCTATGTCACATTTATTGTTTTGCATAGATTGAAGTGTCCTTATATCCAGGGATAAATACTACTTGGTTATTGTATATGATCTTTTTAATGTGCTGTTGGATGGATTTAGTTTGCTAATCTTTTGTTGAAAATTTTTGTATCTATATTCATTAAGTATAATATTGTTTGTTTGTTGTATTTGTTCGTTTGTTTGTTTGTTTTGTAGTGTCCTTATTTGGCTTTGGTGTTTGAGTAATACTGGCCTCATAAAATGAGTTTCCCTCCTCTACCATGTGGAAATACACTGAGAAGTCTGTGACCTAGAAGAAGCTCTCTCCAACCATGTTGGCACCCTGATCTTTGACTTTCTTCCTTTAGAACTTCGAGAAAGTCAATGGAACAAACAACAGACTGGTTTAAGAGAGCAGAAATTTGTCCAGTGCACCGGAAATTGTTTCCTTACTTGTACTTGTGACCTACAAAGTGACATTGTGTGAAAGGCAGATTCAGGTTGCAGGTGCACTTTCTGTGGCTCCCAAGCATTCCCGCTTGAGTGATCAGCATAAAATACGGCTAAACCCACTGATTCGGGCAGAGATCAAACACAGTAGTGTTCTAGTAGATGCCATTGCCAGATGGAAAACAAAGCCACAGAGCCTGTCCTCCACCTCTCACCCTCCCAAAGCTTGCCTATTCACCCCTTCCCAGAACCAGCAGAGGATCTCTGAAAAAAACTGTAGCAGTGAGTGTCAGGTTACACAGCAGAATTATCTACTGAACAGCAGACCCACACTGTGGCTAATCTCAATGACAAGGGTGAAGATACAGCAGCAAGGTAGCTGCATTATTGGAAAAAGAACAAAGTCACAAATACACCAGCTACTTCCTCCAGCCTACCATTACTTCATCCTTCATGCCAGATCAAAGCAAGCATACCTGGGACAGCATAGGTAGTGCAGCACAGTGTCTGGCTGCAGAGACAACACTGGGATTTCAGAGGCCCGGAATCCCACTGCCCATCACAATCTCCTGTGGTCACAGAGGAGATGCCCATCTCCCCAGGGAATACAAGGCATTTTCCACCACCCAGCAGAGATCTGAGAAGTTGGAGAACTGCAAGGGAAAATAAAATACACCAGCCCCACCTTCTAGAAAACAAACCAACAAACCAACAAACAAAACTTTTTTTGCCAACCTGCTTCAGAATTTACACCTATAAATACCTAGGCAAATAAATAATCCACAAACTACCATGAACAACAAAGGTAACAAGTCAGCTCAGAAAGAAAATTTTAAAACCCCCAGAAAACAAACTTAAAGATAGGGAAATATGTGACTTGCCAAACCCATGAAAAGAACTGGATCCTTGAATCCAAGAAGCAAACAGAACATCGAATTATCTCAATCAATAAAGGCCTCCTCTAAAGCAGGTTATATTAAAACTCTCAAAAATTAATGACAAGTAAAGAATTCTCAAGGCAGCCCAAGAAAATGAGATGGTAACCTATAAAGGTAAGCCCATTAAATTATCATCAGATATTTCAGCAGAAACTCTACAAGCTAGGGAAGAGTGGAATCAAATATTTAAACTATTAAAAGAGAGAAATTACCAGCTAAGAATAATATACTCATCAAAATTATCCTTTAAATATGAAGTAGGAATAAAGACCTTTTCAGACATATAAAAGTTGAGGGAGTTTTTTGCCACAAGGCCTGCATTATAGGAAATGCTGAAGGGGGTTATTCTACCTGAAACAAAAATACGAAAGATACAAAACTACGCGTAAGATGCCTAACTGACAGACAGAAGCACAAAATTGCAACCCCTATTCAGAATAGGGCTTTATATGCTTAAATATAATGTAAAGCATAAAGGAGATAAAAAAGAAAAAGAGAAGAAGGGGACAATTTGCTGCTGCAACTCAGAAATGAATTCACATCCTAAATAAGAATGATTTGTGACAACAAAAACATAAACGGAAAGGGGATAGGAGTCTAAATTTGCAAAGAGGAGTGGAAACAAGATACATGCAGAAGAAAAAGAACTACTGAATATATGAAAATTTCTTTTACATAAGCTTAATAGTGACCACACAAAAAAATCCAGAATGGGATATATAAAAAAGAGGAAGCATAAAGAAAAAGATCATGGAATAACACCAAACTAAAATGACGGACAGAAAGGCAAGGGCAAATAAACCATGGAGACACCAAGCTACCAAAAAATGAAAGATAAAATGGCTATAGGAAATTTCCACATATCAATAATCACCCTAAATGTAAATGGATTGAACTCACCAATAAAAAGACACAGAGTAGCAGATTAGTTAAAAAAAACAAAGCTCAACTATATGCTGCCTCCAAGAGATACATCTCAGCTGCAAGGACAAATACAGACTCAAAGTGAAAGGGTAGAAAATGGTACCCCAAGCAAATGGTATCCAGCAAAAAGCAGATGTAGTCATTCTTATATCTGACAAAACAGACCAGAATAAAAAAGATAACAAGAGACAAAGATAGACACTTTGTAATAATAAAGGAGATAATACAACAAGAAGACATAACACCTATCTATATATCTATTTTTTTTAAGAGGGTGGTTCCCTGGCGGGGAATCAAACCCAGGCTGTGGCGTTGAGAGTACCGAAGTCTAGCCCCTACACCACCAGGGAACTGTATCTATATATCTATATCTATCTATCTATCTATCTATCTCAATCTATCTATCTATTTATGCTTCCAATCAGAGAACAACAAAATATATAAAACAACTACTAACAGAACTAAAGGGAGAAACTGACAAAAGCAATGACAGTGGATGACCTAAACACCCACTGACAGATATGAATAGATCATCCAAACAGAAAATCAATAAGGAAATAGAGCCTTAAATGTCACATTAGACCAATTAATCAAAATAAAATGAGCTTATGAATGTTCCCTCTTTTTAAAGGTTTTTAAATGTTTGAGAAGGATTGACATTAATTCTTTTTTAAATGTTTGCTAGAACTTACAAGAAAAGCCATCTGGTCCTTAGCTTTCCTGTGTTGGAAAGCATTTGAGTCCTGTTTCAATGCTATTTGTCATTGGTCTGTTCAGTTATTCTATTTCTTCTTGATTCAGTTTTAGTAGGTTTTATGTTTCTAGGACTTTATCTATTTCTTCTAGGTCATCCAATTTGTTGACATTTAATTATTCATTAAAGCCTCTTATGATCCTATGTATTTCTGTAACATCAGTTGTAGTGTATCCTTTCATTTATAATTTTATGTGAGTCTTCTGTTTTTCTTAGTGTAGCTAAAGGATTGCCAATTTCATTTATATTTTTGAAAGTTATCTCTGATAAAAATAATACTTCATTTATTTGTTATTTTATCCTTCTGCTAACTTGGACTTTGTTTGTTCTTCTTTTTCCAATTCCTTGAGCTGTAAAGTTATGTTGTTTAATTTAGATATTTTCAGTTTCTTTTCTTTTTTTCTTTTTTTTTTTTAGGTGAGAAAAAGAGATAGTTAATTGGAGAGGAAGTACACTCCAAAGAGGTAGGAGTGGGCTCAAGCTAGGAGAGTGGCTCAAGAGCCTCAGTTTCTTAATATTTGCATTTATTGCTTAATCTTCCACTCAGAACTGATTTTGCAGCATCTCATACGTTTTGGTGTGTATGTTTCCATTTTCATTTGGTTTGAAAAACTTTTTAATTTCTTTTGATTTTTTTCGCTGACCTTTCAGTTGTTCAGGGGTATGAGATTTATTTTCCATATGCTTGTAAATTTTCTAGCTTTCCTCTTGTTGTTAATTTTAACTTTTATATCATTGTGGCTGGAAAAGATACTTGATATTATTTTAATCTTCTTAAATTTACTAAGACTTGCTTTGAGGTGTATCGTATGATCTATTCTGGGGAACGTTCTACGCATACTTAAGAAAAAAGTGTATTCTGCTGCTGTTGGGTGAAATGTTTATAAATGTCTATTAGATTTTTTGGTTTAATGTATGGCTCAAGTTCAATCTTTTCTTGTTGCTTTTTCTATCTGATTGATCTATCCATTGCTGAAAATTGAGTATTAAAGTCTCTTACTATTATTGTCTATAACTCCCTTCACATCTATTAATGTTTGTTTAGTATATTTAGGTGCTCCAATGTTGAGTGTATATTATTTGTGATTATTATATATTTTTGATAAATTGACTCTTTTATCATTGTATAATGATCTTTTTTCTATTTACCATTTCTGGCTTAAAGATTATTTTGTCTGATATAAGTATAGCTACTCTCACTTTCTTTTGGTTTCCGTTTTCATGGAACATCTTTTCCCATCCCTTCAGTTTTGGTCTGTGTGTGTCATTAAATCTAAAGTGAATCTTTTCTATAAACTATACTACAAGGCCATAGTAATCAAAACAGCATGCTATTGGCATAAAAACAGATGCATAGATCAAAAGAACAGAATAGAGAGCCCAGAAATAAAGCTTATATGGTCATTTAATCTATAATAAAAGAGGTAAGAATATACAAAGGGGTAAATACAGTCTATTTTATAAATGGTGTTAGAGAAACTGAGCAGACACATGCAAAAAAATAAAACTGAAACACTTTGGACTCCATATACAAGGATAAACTCAAAATAGATTAAAGACTTAAATGTAAGACCCCAAACTGTAAAATTCCTAGAAGAAAACATAGGCAGTTAATTCTCCAATATTTCCCTCAGTGATTTTTTTTTTCTGTAATATCTCCCCTGGCAAAGAAAACAAAATATTAAAATAAACAAATAGAACGACATCAAAAGTTTTTTCACAGCAAAGGAAATTATCAATAAAACAGATAAACAGTTCTATAAATGGGAGAAGATATTTGTCAATGATAGATCTGATAATAACTTAATATCCAAAATTTATAAAGAACTCCTACAACTCAACAAAAACAACAAAACTAAACAATTCAATTAAAAATGGGCCAAGGATCTGAACAAACATTTCTCCAAAGAGGACAGACAGACAACCAATAGACATAAAAAGATGCTTAACATCACTGATCATCAGAGAAACACAAATTAAAAACACAATGAGATATCCCCTCATGCTTGTCAAAATGGCTATCATCAATAAATCAATAAACAAATGTTGGCAAGAATGTGGAGAAAAGGGAATGCTTGTGCACTGTTGGTGTGATTGCAATTTGGTGCAGCCACTATGAAAAGCAGTTTGAGTTCCTCAAAAAATTAAAAATAGAGCTACCTTATGACCCAGCAATTCCACTTCTGGGTATTTATCCTAAGAAATCAAAAACACTAATTCAAGAAGATATATGCACCCCAATGTTTACTGCAACACTATTTACAATAGCTAAGATATGAAATCAACCAAAAGGCCCATCAATAGATGATTGGATAAGAAACTTGTGATGGTAGATGATAGATAGATAGATAGATAGATAGATAGATAGATAGATAGATATAGATATAGATATAGATATTACTCAGTCATAAAAATAAAATCTTACCATTTGCTACAACTTGGATAGACCTAGAGTGCATTATGCCAAATGAACTATATCAGACAGAGAAAGAGACAAGTACCATATAAACTTATTTGCATCTAAAGAACAAAATAAACAACAACCAAAAAAGAAAACAAAACAAAAAACAAAACAGAAATGAACTTATACATAGAACAAACTGATGGTTACCAGATGGAAAGGAGATTGAAGGGCTGGGTTAAAAAATGTGAAGAGATTAAAAAGTACAAATTGGTAGTTCCAAAATAGTCACGAGGATGTAAAGTACAGTACAGCAAATATAGTCAATAATATTATCATAACTATGAGTGCCAGGCAGGGGATTACTGGGGGATCACTTCATAAATTATATACATGTCTAACCTCTATGCTGTACACTAGAAACTAATATAAAATAATATTGAATGCCAAGTATAATTTTAAAAAAATAAAAGAAAAATTTTAAAGTGAACTTCCTATAGACAGCATATAGCTGGGTTTTTTTTTTTAAATCCATGTAGCCACTCTGCCTTTTGATTGTACATAAACTCAATCCATTTAGAGCAATTATTGATATGTAAGGATGTGCTCATGACATCTTATTAATTGCCTTGTGGTTGTTTTATAGTTTCATTGAGTTTTTTCTCGCTCTGTCAACCTTTGTAACTTGGCGATTTTTCTATTGTGATATGGTCTGTTTCTTCCCTTTAAAATCTTTTATTAATCTACCCTAGATTTTTGCTACAAAAATTATCCATAAAATGTTTTATGAGGTTCATGTAAAACATTTTATGAATAAAAGTTTATTTTTAGCTGATAGTAACTGAACTTCAAAGTACACAAAAGGTCCACCCTTTTACTTCCCTTTTTAATATTTTTGATAACAAAATTTACCTCTTTACATATGGTGTATTTGTGTCCAAATTATAGTAGTTATAGTTATTTTAATAGTATTTTTCTTTAATCTTTATACTATAGGTAAGTGTTTAACATGCCATCCTGTTACAGAATTAGAGTTTTGAAACTAACTGTACTTACCTTTACTTGTGTGTTGTATACTTTCATATGTTTTTATATCACTAATTAATATCTTTTCATTTCAGCTAGAAGAATTCCTTTCAGCACTTGTTGCAAGGCAGGTCTAATGGTGATGAAGTCCCCTAAAATTTGTTTGGGAGAGTATTTCTCTCTCCTATCTGAATAACTTTGCTAGATAGAGTATTCTTGGCTGTCAACATTTTTATTTAATACTTTGAATATCATCTACTTTCTCTTGGCCTATAGAATTTCTGCTCAGGAATTTGCTCATAGCCTAATAGGGTTGCTTTATAGGTTACAATCTTTTCCACCCTCCCCACACCCCCAGGCTGCTTTTAGAATTCTCTCTTAGTCTTTAATTTTTTACAGTTCCATTATAATGTGTCATGGAAAAGGTTTTTTGAATTGAGATAATAGGCTGATCTATTTCCTTCATGAAATTTGATGTTCAACTCCCCAGGTTGGGGAAGTTTTTATCTACTATTTTTTTAAAATAAGTTTTGACACTCTTCTTTTTCTCTTGTCTTTTGGAATCCCAATTCTAATATTTGCATGTTTGATGGAGTCCTATAGATAACAAACACTTTCTTTGCTCTTTTTCATTCTTTTTTTTTTGTTTGTCCTCATCTGATTGTGTTATTTCAAAGTTTCTATCTGCTAGATTATTGATTCTGTCTTTCACTTGGTCTATTCTTCTATGGATGTCTCTATTGTAGTTTTCATTTTATTCACTGAATTCTTCAGAAGCTCCAGAATTTCTATTTTGTTTATTTTTATGATTGCTATTTTTTTTCTTAAATTTCTCATTTTGCTCATGCATTTTCTGATTTTGTTCAATTGTCATTCTGTATTTTCTTGTAGCTTATTGAGTTTCCTTAAAATAACTATTTTGAATTCTTTATCAGCTACATTGTAAAATTTCATGTTTGTGAGTCAGGTTATTGCAGAATTATTATCTTTCAGTGATGACCCATATCCTTGATTCTTCACATTTCTCAGAGTTTTTAAATGCTTCTTTCTGAAGTAACAGATACATTCTCAGATCTTTACTAGCTTCCTTCAGGTAGAATTTACTGTTAATTGGTCCAGTTATATCTGGAGTTTTTTTTGACCGTGTATGAATACACCTGATTCACATGTTTGCTTTCACACTGTGGCAGAATTCTTAAGCTTTCATGTCTCCTGTGGTTTTTACAAATTACCAGGCTGACTGCTGGAAACCTGTCTTGTTCTAAAGGCCTGCTGTAATGTCCCCTTTGGAAGGCTGAGCTTTTAAAAACATTTTTTTCTTCCATGGATTTCCACCCACGTCAGCACCCACCAGGTTTTTCCTGACTGTAGCCAAAAGAGGTTGAGCAGGTTTACTGGCTTCTGCTGTTTCTGCAGCCTGTACTGAAGTCTGTGTGCCTATTACCAAATCACAGGTGGGCAAGACTCCTTCTGGGAACTTTGGCGTATTACACTGGATTCCACAACTCCCACAGAGGCACTTTTGTTTGTGGATGAATGACTAATTCTTCATTATGTGGGGGGGGGGACTAAAAGGAGGGATGTCTTACATCACCATCATGCTGACTTCACTGATATTTATAGTTTTATCAGCAGACAAACATGTCTGAAGGCTGAGGAAAAGAAGCCAGTAGACTCTGATGTAAAATCCAGAACAAATAATGAGGGGTATGAAGTCCTGGATAATGGAGACTAGAAGTGGTCATAAAAAGAGAAGGAATACCCTTTGAGTTATAAGGGAAAGAGAAGAAGAAAGAAGAAGAACAAGAGAAAAATGGGAGGCTGGACCTATGCTTGAATTTTTCTATTGTGGTGTCCTTCAGTACTACAGACATAAATGCCCTGCTCTGCCTTCCTCTGTGAAAATGAGTGTCAGAGGAAAATGTCACTGTACTACAGGACATATAGATGGCTCTAGAGTTAGATCCTGAGCCAGGAAGTCATTGCATCCTTGGGAGTTCCAGGCAGAAATGGTTAGAATGTATACTTCTGATCAGGCATTGCAGAGAAACTGAAGGGTGCTGAAATTGGTTTCCTAGGCAAAATCTTCACCACTTTGGGAGTAGCAGGAGACAGCACCTAAGCCAGGGAGCCACTGTTGTCACATGGAGTATTGGCGAAAGTGGTTATGGAGTTTTCTCACACAAGTGTCTTGAGAATCAGATATCAATCTTAAAAAACATGTATCTTGAACACATCTGAGAAACTTCCTGATAGCCCTTCAGAAAATAACTGAAAGAGATCTTGAATGGTGAGACAAAGAGGCAGGGCATGACCAAGGTCCCAAGTCAGGCACGAAAAGATGAACAGTGGAAAAATTTGGAATATCGTTGTTAATGTTACCTGATTTGTACCTACAGGCTCATGAAATTAGAGGACTTCCAGGCAGAATGAATTTTTAGCAAGTCATTTTTATATGTTTATTTCTAAAGTAGAAATCACCTTTAATACTTTCAGCATTTAGTGATAGAAGTTTAAATCCTAAATGAAAAACTGAAACACATATAGCACAGCTCATATGATGGTATAAGATTTGAAGATGTTTTGTTTTTGGGGACATGTGTGTTCTGGGCGAGGGCAAGTATCATTGACTGTGTAAGACAGTGCCAATGTACATACCATACACATATGTGTATATGACTATGTCTGTCAAATTATCAATATACTCTTGCCTTTAATTTCATCCTAAACTTCAGTGCTCAAGTACTCCTCATGGTCATTATATTGTCAAAAAAAAAAAAAAATCCCTGAATAGCAAGTTTAGAGAGATCAAATTCTAACTTCTCTTAAAGAAACCATGTCTAAAATATCAGGTCATTTGTGTTGCTTCACCTGAAATGACTTCAAATGTAAAATGTGTACATTAATTCTACATTCTAAGAATAGATTTAGAGCTTTGAGTTATCCTTCTAAAGCCAGACCTTTCATACACCAATAACTCCCCGGTTTATATCTCTAGCCTTTATCTAGAACTCCAGACTTACAGATCTAACTTCATACCTGGTATCTTCGCTTAGCTATCTGATGTAAGTCTCAAACTTGACATGTCTAACACAAAACTCTTAATTTCCTTCTTCTTCTAAGCCTATTTCTACTGTCTTTTCTATTTAAGTGAATGATATAGTTCATTCATTTAGTTATGTCAAAGATATAGGAATCGTCCATCATCTGCTTCGTCATTCCATCATCTAGTGCTTTCTCAAAAATGTATCTTTTTTCTCCTGACTCCTCACAGTATTTTTTACTATCACCATAATTCAAAATCACTATAATTTCTTCCTGTTATACAGTCCTCTACCAGCTTTCTCCTTTCCCCCTTGACCACCTAAGATACATTCTTCATCCAGCAGTCAGAACAATCTTTTAAAAAATATAACCTACATTATGTCACTTCCTATTGGGATTTTAGAAAGATAAAACTCCTTTTAGTATTTTAAATTCTCAATTCTGGATTCAGTTGAGAGATAGAAAGATTTAGACAGATAAGATGAAAATATTAGTTATAGTATTGATAAATGCTTGGGTTGGCAGATGTTGCCTGGTAATGAGTAGTAGCCATAAAGGCCTCAGTATTACTTGGCTTAAGCATCTACTTATTTTCCCTCATTTGAAAGTGTGGTTAGTATTTGAGGAAAGCAACCTCAGGAAGATAGGAAAAAGATTGTCCTTATAAATTCTGACCTTCTTACTGAAGAGGAATTCCACACTCCTGGTTGCCCGTAGGCTTAATCATTAAGTTTGAAGTTCAATGAGAACAAACACTACCTTTGACTTATGTTTTTTAGTCTCTGCCCCTCCTTTAAGGAGACACGCAAGATATAAATAGTAAGTTTGAAAAAAGAGTTGGGACTTTATTGGGTTGACCACTTAGGGAGTTTCTTGTTGTCTTCTGTCCCCCAGAGAGGTCTGTCTTTTTTCTGCTTTATTAGAAACCACCTACCCTACATGAGGCCCACAGTTGTGCATCTGTGATGCTGAGTGGGCTGGTAGTTTCTCTGCTTCAGAAACTCCTACTGGATGGTTAACACCCAGCTTGAGTAGCACCTGCTCTATGAAGTCGTTTCTAGTCAGGATTCACCTCTCATGCGTCTCCGTTCTTATAATAGCTGGTCCACAAGTCAATGGATCACTAACTTAACCCACTCTTTATATAGGTTGTTTTTCTTCTTTTTACATTTGTATTTTACAACATACTCAGTTGATCAAGTGTAGCAGTAGTGTTTTACTTTTTTGTTTTGGTTTGTGTGTGTGTGCGTGTGTGTGTGTGTGTGTGTGTGTGTGTGTGTGTGTGAGTGGTTTTTGTTTGTTTTTTCCTTTTGACTTCATGTTTCCAGAACTCTGGTATAGAATATACTCAGAAAATATTTGTAGAATAAATCTTATTTTCCTCCTTCTGTCATTCCTTCCTCACTCTCTCCCTCCTCCATTCCTCCCTCCATCCCACCCTTCCTTCCTGCCTTTCTTTTCTTCCTTCTCTCTTTCTGTTTACCTGTATCTCTTTCTATCTTCCACCTTTCAAATCACCTAAATAATACTTGGTTTGCAGTATTTCCTTGACAAACACATAGCCATGTTCCTGTGGATTGAATATTTGTGTCCTTCCCACCCCCTCCTCCAAAATTTGTGTGTTGAAACCTAATCTCCAAGGTCAAATGGTACTAGGAGGTGGGACTTTTGGGTGGTGATTAAATCAGAGGGTGTAGCCCTGATGCAATGGTATTAGTACTGCTATAAAAGAGAGGGCCCTTACCCTTTTCACCACGTGAAGACACAGAGAAACAGCCATATATGAACCAGGAAGCCAGATACCAAAACTTCAGGTGCTTTGAATTTGGGCTTCTCAGCCTCCAGAGCTGTGAGAAATAAATGTTTATTGTTTAAGCCACCCATCTATGGTATTTTTGTTATAGCAGCTTGAAAAGACTAAGCCACATATTTTATTCAATATTGTTATGTATTAATTAGTTTTAAAATGTCAACTAGATTTTAAGAGGAGTCTAGGTCTTATAAAACTGTCCATAGTTTGTAGAAATGATACTATTTTACTCTATTGTGATGGAATCTTAATAAACAACCTATTATAATAGCCTGTTTGCAGACTTTATGAACATCCTAGGTTTTGATATTTTTACCATCTCAAATGTTGCAAAGCCTATTTTAAGTACTAAACAAATGGCTAATATAAGCACATATTATCTCAGTACCTAACCACTATTCATTCCTTTCAATCTATATGACCAAAATTTATTTTCTATCTCTTACCTCTTTATGCTTATCAATTTACTTCAGAAAACAGGTGGACACATTTTCACCAAGGTTAAAGAGTATGATTGATTAATTAATAAGTAGATTTATGAGCCCACATAACTTAAAAGAATAGCATATTGCATTTCTGGAGCAGCTTGATGAGAAGCTTATATTAAAACTGTCACAATCTGGGTAGTTTTGTCTGTCTTCCGGTTTTGCTTGCTTCTATTCTGAATCTATTCTCAGTCAGTCTCTATCCTTGAAGCAGCTCCAGAATATATATCTGAAACTCCAAGTCCAGCAGGAAAGAAGAACTCTTTTCCTTGTCTCAGGAAACTTAAAGAAAAGCCTCAGAACTGAATCTCATCGATTCTGATTTTACAGACTTGGATCCTGAGTCCATTCTTGATTCAAATTGTGACCAGACCGAACTATGATTCATAAAATGTGTTGTTTGAATTAAGAGTTGGCCACAAGTGCATTCCCAGATCCAAGTGTGAAGTCAACTTCGCTTTACATACATGGAAAGAAGGACAAAGGAAGTGTAATGCCCAAGAGCAAAACCAGGGTCCTACTGGGTCTTGACTCTGCATAGAATAAAACCACCAAATGCCCATTATGACTATCATGGTATACAACGTCATTTCTGGCAATACATATGCGTATAGAGCTTCCTTCGGATGCTTCACAGAAAGGGGACATTTTACTTCAGGAAACATCAAGTTGATGTTTGTAAAGATGCCCATAGACTGCTGATTAGAAAAGACTATTCATGTTAAAAGACCATTAACAGATAAAGGAAACACTGGCTTCCAGTATGAGCCAAAAATAAAAATTATAAAAGCAAATGCTCCAACTATCCAGCATTGATCCATCGAAATGCTTCTTAAGAGATCTATTTCCTGGCTGAGCAGCAAGAGGACTTAATTTAGTTTGACAATTGTTAACATTTTGAATAGCAACATCTATGGGTCAGTTAGTGATCAAATAAAACTGTGCATCTTGAATTCACTCACTCTGAGCTCTAAGCCTTCTCCAAAAGTTGTTGGTCCACATATGTTTGCTATGCTCCACTCCATCAAGAGTCTGAAATAAAAGGGATTTTAGTCACTAGACGTGGAGTTTAATAGAGTATACCTTCCTGTAGCACTTTTGGTCTATCACTGTACAGGGAGTATTGTCCAAATGTAAAAAAAAAAATACATTCTTTGCCACCAGTTAATAAAGTATTAATTGAGCACTTAAAATGTTTTTAGCCTAATCAGAGGGAAAATAGCAAGAAAGTGACACTTTCTAAATTTATATCTTCTGTTTATGCCATTCATAAGTGCTTTGGCTTTTTGGTTTCTTGATTAATGAGATTCATGTACATCTATAACATATATTTTAAAAATGTATTCTGAAAGTCTGCTATGTTGTACCAGGCACTATGTTAGATGTTAGAAACGTAAGAAAGACATATTCCCCTTCTTCATTGACCTTCCAGAATAGTGAGGAAGACATTAAACAAATAACCACACACTCATTAATTATGATTGTAAGCATTACAAACAAGAAAAAGTATGGTATGCAATGAGAGCTAATTAATATGGGCATCTAAGTTAGTCTGGAGATTAGGGAAAGTTTGTTAGGGATAATGACATTTACCTTGACATCAGGAATATGGGGGTGAGTTCAGGCTGAGTGCCATCAGGAGACAGAAACCATGCAGGAATTAAATGGGGAGTTTAATATTAAAAAATCATCAAGCTACGATAGGAGACTATACAGATGGAAAGGACTAGAGGAGCTACCTAACGAAGGGCAAGAAAGCTTCAGCTGTCATTGAAAGTGGTGGCTGTGGCATGCTGGACAGTGGTGGAGAACTTTGCTGGGTTGTCTGAGCCACAGTTGGGTCACAGTTTCTGGGAAATTAAGGACAGTCCTGCAAAGAACAGGCAGGCTGTGACTGGTAGGCTGCCATGCAGAAAGACTGGGGTGCAAAGGGGAGTTGGGGCACTGAAGCAGTGGAGAGCATTTCCTCTTCAGGAATCCAGTACACTCCCATGTACAGCTCAGGGTAGGGCAACTCTGTGCCAATGTGTGTACACATGGGGCTGCGAGAGTGTGCAGAGAACGGTGGGCTGAGCTAGGGAGCGGGCCCACACTATCCTAGTCATTGCTGTAGCCAAGAATTGAAGAAAATGTGGTCAAGTTTGGGAGAAAGCTGTGCCTTGCAAGCACCTAGCGCTGGTGAGCATTATATGGACCAAGCTCTAGAGAAAAAAATAAATCATGCTCTTCAGGAGTCTGGCAAACAAGGCACTGGAATGGAGGAAGGAAACCCCTTTCTCCTACAATATCTCTCCAGCACCCTCAATTGATGAAGCTTAATGTCATGTCAGCTGCCCAAAGGATAATATTTAAAGGGCCCAAATTCATTTTCACAGATCAGGCAACCAAGTGCATCGGTGCTGAGAAGCAATAAATTGATAGTAGCCTAGGGGCAAAGAATGTTTCAGGTAGAAGGCACATCGCAGAGGAAACCCTTTGGCAGAAACATCCTAGATCTGGTGAAGTTGCTGAAAAAAAGGCCAGTGTGGCCAAGTGACTCTCATTTAGAGAGGCAGGTTGAAACTAAAGAGGTAGGGAAAGGCCAGAAACCAACTCAAATGGGCTGAAGTCATAAAAGGAATTATTGGCTCTCACAGTATAAAATTCTAATGAGCAATGACCTTCAGCCAAGGATTTATCCAGCAGCTCAAATATGGCCCAAAGAAACTAGACTATTGCCCACCCCCCTCTGTGCTTTCTGCCAGTGTCTTATAGTATTGTCAATGTAACTCTGGCTCTTTTTCTTTCTTTTTCTTTTTGGCATATGATAGTTACCAGTATTCCTAGAGATTCTGTGCTTCCTTATTTACATCCATGAAAAGATTTTTTAAAAATATCTCACCCAGATCCTCTCTTGGGAGTATAGAATGCTCCTTTCCCCTAAGAATACAATAAATACCTCCTTTGGGGTCACTTTCTCAAATTGGTACATGTTTCTTGAACCAGAGAAATGCTCTGGACTGATTGGCTGAAGCCAATAAGGGTCCACTAATTAGGACTACTTAGATTATGGATGGGATCGCTTTCTTACAAGAACACATGAAAACTGGGGTCATGTTCCAGGGAGGGAAAGAGAATAGAGTGTGACTGGTTAGCAAACTCACTAGCGAAAATTTTCTACCCTGTGTGAAGATTCTAACAACAATGTAAAGTGTATAAGAGGTTTCAAAAAATCACTAGCTCATCTATGGATAACTAATTTGAGGGACAAGAGGAGTAGGAGACAAATTAAGAGGCTCTTGCAGTCATCAAAATGAGAGAGAATGTTGCTAGCAGAAAATGGAGAGATATAGATGGATTTGAGAAATATTTAACAGCTTACAACTCTTGAGATTTGTTAGCAATTTGAATATGGATACTGAATGAGAAGAAGGCATCAATGCAAAAGTTATTGTGGTTTTGGCATTGTTGAAATTTGCCATTTGATATTGGAATACATTTTTAAATAAATGTGGTTATGTTATATTAATACATCACTTTAATGCAGGTTTCTCACTTCGTGTTTTTTGCTAATGGCTTATTACTTGCTGTTTATTTTATGTTTATTTTAGACTATGGAAATGATTTTCTTATTCGAGTTCAAAATGGGTCACAAAACAACAGAGACAACCCACAACATCAACAACACATTGGACCCAGGAAGTGCTAACGAATGAATGTACCACACAGTGGTAGTTCAAGACGTTTTGCAAAGGAGATGAGAGCCTTGAAGATGAGAAGCACAGTGCCCTGCCATCAGAAGTTGACAATAACCAGTTAAGATCAATCATCGAAGCTGATCCTTTTAAAACTACGTGAGAAGTTGCCAAAGAACTCAACATCAATTATTCTATGGTTGTTCAGCATTTGAAGCAAATTGGAAAGGTGAACAAGCTCAATAAGTGGGTGCCTCATGAACTGACCAGAAATAAAAAGAAATTGTCACTTTGAAGTGTGGTCTTCTCTTATTCTATGCAACAACAATGAACCATTTCTCAATGAGATCGTGACTTGTGTTGAAAAGTAGATTTTATACAATTGACGATGACCAGCTCAGTGGATGGACGAAGAAGAAGCTTCAAAGCACCTCCCAAAGCCAAATTTGCACCAAAAATAGGTCATGGTCACTGTTCGGTGTCCTGCTGCTGGTCTGATCCACTACAGCTTTCTAAATCCCAGCAAAACGATTACATCTGAGAAGTATGCTCAGCAAATCAATGAGATGCACTGAAAAATGCAATGCCTGCAGCCAGCATTGGTCAACCAAAAGGTCCCAAGTCTTCTCCACAACAACGCCCAACCACACATCGTAGAACCAATGCTTCACAACTTGGGCTACGAAGTTTTGCCTCATCCGCCTTATCCGCCTGACCTCTCACCAACCATCACTTCATCAGGCATCTCAACAATTTTTTGCAAGGAAAACACCTCCACAACCAGCAGGATGCAGAAAATGTGTTCCAGGAGTTCTTTGAATCCTGAAGCACAGGAATAAACAAACTTATTTCTCATTGGCAAAAATGTGTTGATTGTAATGGTTCCTATTTTGATTAATAAAGATGGGTTTGAGCCTAGTTATAATGATTTAAAATTCATGATCCAAAACTGCAATTACTTTTGCAACAAGCTATTACAATGTCCAGGGTTTGAATGTTTGGGGCGAAGTGGCAATTCCTTCTATTAAAGATTCAGATGGGGAAGTAGTATTTGAGGGAAAGGTTATCACTTTTTAGACACGTTGACTAGGTGAGTACAATAGTGTAGAAAAATGGCAATGCCAATTATTAACCTAAAAAGAAAAAAACCAAAGTGAGAGGCAATTGTTTATTTGAGATTCAAAATAATAGCTATTCATGAAGCACTGATTCAGTCAGAAACCCAAATAGTATTTCAATTAGTTGGTGAAGGCAAGGGGTATTTATGAGGAATGGAAGGGGATAATTACATAAACAGTAGGAAGCCATTTCTATAGATGTTAATAAGCTCAGGAAGGAATTTCTATAGGTGCAGAAAAGCTAACATAGTTTTGCTAATTCTAAAAAATATCTTTAATTTTCAGTCTGAGTAGTCACAACATCTGATAGCTTGTTATCTTTCCTGTTTTCTTTGCAAGCAATTGTTTGGGATGCAATGCTTATTTAGGCTTAGCCCAAAGGTTATTTTTCCCAGTTATACATTGCAAATGTTTGGGCAACAAGACTTGCAAGGCTTCCTCTGGGATGACAGCTGCACTCCATTTTGAAGTGGACCCATTTATGTCACATAGATTATTTTTCACACAATATTTAGGGATGTGTTTTAGCATTTCCAAATTTTATAGTTTTATTTGAAAACCTAATTAGAAGTCATAAAATAAAAAGAACATAGCTAAGTACACAATGCTTTTCAAATGCAAAAATGTATTATGTGTAACAAAATATCAAATAAAAGATAAACTTAGAAGTGTTAATTATTACTTTACCATTCTAATGAAAAGTTTTAGTCTGACTAGGTCTGCTGATTCCAGCAACATCAATTCCTTTTGCCCCAGAACTTTTTCTGAGCTTTGCCTTTGTTGGAGCTGGTCCCCTTCAGCGCTGAGCTCAGAAGCTCTCCTCTGTTCTGGCCCTGTACCACAGAAATATTTTACTTGTCTTTCTTTCAACCTCGTCCTGTCCATAGTCTAAAAGCTCCCATTCTGTTGGGAAGAGATCCCCCCACTTCAGATGGCTTCTTCTACTAGTACTTGGTCTTTTTTCTGTAGTAGGGTTAGGGTAGGGAGAGCAAATGGAAGATGGAGGAGGGAGCTAGGGAATGATGGGCTGTGTAGAGAAGAGGGCTTACAGTGAGGATATCGGGGACGGGGACAGAAGGAAGAGAGTGGAGGATTTATCTGAAGAGACTCTTCTTTTTTTCAGTCCTTTATTAGTCTTCACTTCCAAGACTTCCAGAATCATTTGTGTCTTTGGATCATAGTTTCTAAATTAAAGTTTCTTTTTCCCGTTTCAACAGAAATCTAAATCCAGCATCAATGAACTCCTTTCAGTAAATGAACAAAAATTTCTCAAAAGTGCTTTGAGAAATTACTCTTAATAAGAATTCTGGGTCATTGTGAGAGTCAACTTTTACAGGAAGAAATTACCCTTTATTGACGCCAATAGAAGCATTATTCATAGGGTTTTCTCTGAGACTTTTGTAACATTTTTTTTTCTCCAGAAGAGTAACCCAATAAATTAAATGAAGGAAATACATAATTATAATGAAAACACAAAAATTACATAATACTTCTGGCTGCAAAGATAAAGTTGTAATGTAAGAGTCCAAAGAAGATTTTTAAAATGCTGTCTATATGTGGGGAAAGCATAGTTTAAAGTGAGAGAGACAGAAAGTGAGAAATAAAGGAAGAAAGAAGGGAGAGGAGAGAGGAAAGAGAGAGAGACAGAGACAGAGAAATCTTACATTAATCACATGTTTTCTAGACAACACACTTGATATCTAGAGATAACCCCGGGCATAAGAATGGATTATTTTCCAAATAATTTGTGTTATGTTGTGTTATTTTGTGTAGGTCTTGTAACAATGTTAGTTAAGACAATAATGTTCTTAAGCATCAGTAATAAACTATTCAACTTTCAACATGTCTGCAGTACTGTAACGGCAGTAACTCACTCGCTAATGTGATGATGGCATTGAATAAACATGCACTCCAAGTCACAATGCCAGACTTCAGGAACGTACCCCTACATTCAGGAGAGGAAACGCGTTCCCCAATTCTGTATGCTGATAATATCAGTAATCTCCTGGCAGTGATTTCATGGCCTGGACAGAGCCTTTGAACTGAGAATTGTAAAGGAAATGGAGAAAAGTCAGTATACTAGAAACTCAGAACATGGCTGAAAAAGGACTCTGTAAGACTGATATTTGAGGACTGTAAGGCTTTTGTCCTGTTGTGCCAATGCCATAAGGACAATTCTAGTCTTTTATTCAGCCAAAGAGTTGTCAAGCAGTTCCTCCATGAGAACTCTCCTGGGGCATGTCGTGCACACTTACCACCCACATCCTTCTACTTAATTAAGTCTTCCAGTTAATATAGCATATTAAAATGCAAGTTAGTGAGAATGACAACATAGAACAGTTGTTCACAACTGAGGGTGGATTTGTCTTCAGGGAATATTTGTTAATGAAAACATTCTTGTCACAATTGTAGGACGTGAGGGGGCTACTGGAATTTTGTAGGAAAAAGCTAGGGATATTGATAAATATCCTACAATGCACAGGACAGCCCCCACAACAAAGAATTAGCCATCTCAAAAATACTGAGGTTTAGAAACTGTAGCCTACAATATCGCCTTGGAATTTATTAGAATTGCATATTGTCAGGCAGCTTCCCATATATTATAAAGTAGAATCTAAGGGTGGGGCCCAGAATTTGTGATTTAAGAGATCATCCAAGTCATTTTCAATGATTCTCAAGTTTGTATTACTGAGAATGACCTGGAGGATTTCTTAAATCAAAGAGAACTACTTGTTGACAGATAACCTTGAATGGATTATCATTTTTAAATAATGTCAATTGTTTGCTAACTTCACTACTTCATTTTGCTGTTGTTGTTAGACTTATGGGGTGACATTGGTTAACAAGAATTACCCTAGGTCCCAGGTGTACTATGCTACAGTGCATGGTCTATGTGTCGTGTTATGTGTTCACTTCACTCCTTCATCATATTCAATTTCACCATATAATTATTACTGAAATATTTCACAACCTAAAGGGCCCAATACTGAGAAGAGTGAGTTGCTTAGCTTCCATTTTCAGAGAGGAGTAGCTCAACTTATATCCTCTAGTAATAGCAATAAACTGAAATAAGGGAAAAGAAAGGAAAATTTTCTGATGGCTTAATAACGTTCTAACAAAACTCTGCTTATTACAGGGTGATTAGTCATACTCAGGTATAATGTCAATGATTTTCTAAGATGGTTAATTTGGATTTCTTAATGAGGAAAAGTGTTACAATATGATAATAAGATTGACTAACCAGCATACAGGATCCAGCAGAAGTAACACCCCTGTTTAGGTAGTATAGTGTAAATGGACGTGTCGTCTTAGTAAACTTAGAAACCTTTGTGTTCCAGGTTTTATGAATATGTGTTCTTTAAAAAGAGGTCTTTTTTGTGCTGGACGCTGTATGTCACATTAACAACGTGACATGGTGATGCAAATATAACCTGTGATGCAGGAAGTGTAAAGGATCAATCTAAAGGAACATTGCAGACTTTTATATTTGATTTTGAGTATGTATTAATATTGAAATGGTAAGGCTTTGAGTGAAGATGAAGGAAAAATACAGACTCTCCTCAAAAATAAACATAACACCCACTACTCAGGGGGTGACCTATCAGCAGTATTGTCATGATCTGGGGGCTGTTGAAATGCAGACTCTCAGGACCCACTGCAGAGTCATTGAATCATAATCTACAAGCTCGATATTTTAAGAAGTTCTCCAGGTGATTCATATGCACATTAGAATTGAGAAGCACTGCACAAGTATAACTCAAGAAGAATGTTTTGTGGGAAGTAACTCATTCCCTTGCTGCTTTAGCTTTACATACACAATAGAGATGTATTTATGAGTTCCATTGCTAATATTTGAATGAACAAGGAGACAAAATTTAGTAACCTTTGTTATCTGATTTCTTTGGAAATAAAACATCCCATTTCTGAAATAACAAACATTTTCCCAATCAGGTTTTCACTGTTGCATAAGTTGGGTAACATTTTGTTGCCACCATCCAGGCAGATAAAGGAAAGAAAGCCATGTCTTTGCCCTATTTGATTATTCTTTATTCTCTATTCTTTCATTACTCCTTGGCCTCCATCACTGCTACATAGTTCTTACATTTGTTTATTCAATAAATATTTACTAAGCACCAAGTGTGTGCCAGGCTTATTCCAAGTGCTGGGAATTCAAAGAAAGAAAAACATGGCTAGTGTTTATAATCGAGGGCATAATTTCTAACGTTTAAACTATGCATAGATGAGATCAATAACAGGTTCTCAATTACTTGCGTTCAAGTGTCAAGTAAATTTGACACAAATTTACAACATTAAATAACTGAAGTAAGTGACTGATACTCTAGTGTTATTTGATAATTTTTGACACAGATTTTAGAAATAGTTCCTAGTATACATTTCCTTTTGTAGTAGTTGCTTTTCTTTCCTTAATCTTTGGAAAGAATGAGAAATAAATGAGCAAGGATCAACCAGTAGAAAAAGGCTTAAAATGAATAATTTTTCTGTTTGGGTCCCAGGATCAGCCTGTTTGCCTTGGGTTAAAGTCACTCATTTTTTTCTGTTATTTCAGCCAATCAATCAGAATGCCCCCCGCCCCCAATACTAAAGAAAAGAAAATGTAATTTAATTTTTCATGTATCTGACACTTTTGCCAGCAGGATATACTGGAGAGGGCACTAAACTGGACAATGGCAGAATGGGATTTGAGTCCTAACTTTGCCATGAGACTTTGAATCAGTCCAGTCACATCTCCAAACTTCAGTTTCCCAATATATAAAATGATAGTAAATGTAACAAAATTCATGAGAATGCTTTTATGTAAAGATATCATTAATCATTCAGGAATTATTACCTTTCTGGGTCTTGCATTATTTCAGAAACAATCATCACTAAGGGTATTATTATGAAATGAGGACAATAGCTGCTGTGGGTGGAATCTGAATAACAAAATGATTACTATAAATACACTCGCTGAATTTCTTCGTAATAGCCTCTTCAAGACCCAGACTCACTTCTGTCCTACCTGTCTAGAATTTCCAACAGTATCTTACTAATTTCTTGAAACTATTAATACTTATTCATTGCCGCAACCTGCGCGGGGATAACAGGTAAACCGGCGGGGGGGGGGGGGCAGGGGGAGGTGATGGGGAATGAAGAAATAAACACACAGACACAGATATAGACAGAAAAGCTGGGACCGGGAGCTTCTCTGATGGAGACACAGAGATCCCGCCTGGCAGCAGCGAGTTTATTTCATAGGGTGGGCAAAACAAGTGAGATCATAGGGGTAAATCAGCAAAGCGAGACTGGAAAGTACATCTTAACTGGGACATATAGTTATGGATAACTGCATTTAATCAATATTTTGGTACATGTTGCTAAGGCATTACTGATTATATTATTATTATTCTCTTCAAGGCAGGCAGGCCACAAGTTATGTCTCGAATTATTTCCAGAGACCAAACAACCTTGCTCACAATGTCATATTTTTCCACCCAAACCAGAAACCACATCCCGAGCATTGTCCTTGTGCACCCAGCTCTGGG
>PVJL010002424.1:0-70200 GCA_004026885.1 Lyroderma lyra
GGTTAGGGAGGGGAGAAAGGGGAGGGGGTGGGAGAGGAGGGGGGGAAGCTAAATATAAGGTGATGGAAAGAGAACTCACACTGGGTGGTGAACTTATTATACAACAAGGTGACAATGCACTGTAGAACTGTATGCCTGAAACCTATGTAATCCTTGCTAACAGATGTCACCCCAATAAGTCTAACAATAAAAATGAATTAAAAAAAAAAAAAAAAAAAAAAAAAAAAAAAAAAAAAAAAAAAAAAAAAAAAAAAAAAAAAAAGTTAAAAAATAAATATTTTAATGACTAACAAATCCTTTTGCAAGTCATATGATTTCCATTTAAAAGGAAAAAGTGAACTTATTACACAACAAGCTGACAATGCACTGTAGAATTGTATGCCTGAAACTTGTGTAATCCTTGCTAACAGATGTCACCCCAATAAGTCTAACAATAAAAATGAATATTAAAAAGAAAAGATTTAAATGTAAGACTCGAAACCATAAAACCCCTAGAAGAAAACATTGGCAATAAACTCTCTGAAAAAAAATAAAATAAAATACAAGGAAAAAGTGTTTTCCTTTTAAATAATTTGAGATGAGAGATGATTAAAACTGCTTTTGGATGATGGGTAGGTATGTGATTTCCAACATACTCATAAAATTTCCTATTCACTTTAATTTTTACATACATAAAGCTTTTTTTTTTATCACTCATCTATAAATATGAAAAATCAGAATAGAACTGATCTGAAACTTACTTCATCTAGAAATAGATGATACTCACCAACAAATACATGAAGTAATTTTTAAAGCCCTTTCATCTCATAGAAAAATGTACTTCCAATATAATTTTAGTCTTATTTGTATTAATATTTATTAAAATTTTTACTATAATCTTATAGTAATATAATTGCAATTATAATTCCAGGATATTAACCCTTAGAATTTTATGATCACAGAACATAAAATAAATTTCAATTATATATAAACATAATAGAATCATTAATAAAGTATTTTCAGGTTTAAAGTTTTAATGGTTAAATTTTGTGTTGGAAGGGGAATGAAAATGTAAGTTCAAGAGGGAAATGAACAATTAAAACCTGATATAAGAGTTCATATAATTTTTAAATGGCTCACAATGAATATTAAATTATGATCTTTTAGATCATATTGGATACATTTAAAAGAGGTATGTAACAATTTTATTTTAAAACATAAATGATTATGTCATAAATGACTGTTGGAAGACAGTTCTCCATAAGCTCACATTTCTTCATGTCTAGGAATTGTAGGCCAAGTTGTCGGCACTTACCTTTTCAGACGTGTTTGTATGAGCAGATGACCTTGGAATGATGAGCACATGTACTTACATTCCCAGACTTAAAGACGGAACCTTCCTCCTCTCCGCAGAGATGTGGTTGTATTGCAGGGTAATGAGGACGGCACTGCTCTCCAGAGGGGCTAATGGGCAGATTTTCCTGTAGGTAGGTCAGGGTCTCCTAATCCCAGGGTTCCTCTCCTGTAATGTACCCCCAGTACCTGGCCCTTGTCACCTCACCATGTGGAGACTAGGACTTGAGACCAGTGGCAAGGTGTTACTATTGCTGAGAGTGACAGCCAGTCTAAATCCATTCGGACTCCTTAGCGACCGAATCTGTGGCGGTGTGGCGGGCTGCCACCGCAGCGCTGCTTAGGCACGGCCGGGCCACTCGACAGTGACACACTTTGCAGATAGTTAAACGTATAAACAATTTAAAAGTGAACTTAAAGATAAAAAACAAAGACTTTTTCTTTATCTCTAGGTCCTATAACAATGCTTGGCATATACTCTGTACTCAAGTATATTTACTAAATCAGTGAATAAATGATGGAGTAATTTGTAAATTCATTTTCCTCCAATGACTGTGCCCTGGAAAGCATGTTAAATATGTTGATTATATCAAAGGGAAAGAAGAATTTAAGAATTTCGTTCCACTCATTTATGTAGTCCTTTAAAAAGTACTTCTGAAAGCCTGCTCTATGCTAACATGTATTAGGTACCGGAAAGCAAAGGTGTAGAAGAAACAATCTTTCCCTTCAGGGAGCCTAGCGGTAAGGTACACAAATGCAGTGCAATATTAGAATTGATAAAACAAGGAATGTGCAAAATAGCAGGTGACTTCAAAGGTTACAATGTCTCATTTTGCCTGAAGGACGAGGGAAGGTTTCTCAAAAGAGATGATGCTTTGAGCTGACCCTCCATTAGAAGCTTGTCAGGATGTGCATGCCGATAAAGGGGAGCCAAGGAGGAGACATTTTTTCCTAGGTGTTAGCAGAGAGCAGGCAGAGTTTTGTATAATTGACTTTGAAATGAAAAAACTAAATAATCTTCAGTATATTAAATATATATCACCCATGATAACAAAATAGGGTGGACGTAAAATCTGAACCATTCAAAAATAATTATTCTCCTTGATTTTTCTGATAATCCAGTTTTTTTGCTAAAGTATTGAAAAGGTCAACCTCCAAGTTTGGGTTTGACCACTAACATTTTACAAACTGAGTGTGCTGATAACATTCCAAATGTCACTTAGGCCTTTTGAGATGTCCTACGGGAGAACTCAGGCTCCATTGGGAAAAGCTCAGCCAAGTGAAATACACTCTAAGTTAAAGCCAGATGTTTGGGTAGAGCCGAAATGGGTGGGTTAATTGTAAGCTAAAGATTGTAATTTGTGTAATTTCACCTGAATCCTTACATTTGGCTCTTTGGCTGTTATTCATAAAAGACCTTGTGCTCAGTCAGACTTTATAACCCAAAAGAAAATTCTTTGAGAATGGAACACCCTTGAGACATGAGGTCTAAGGCAAGATTTTTGTTAGAATGCCATTTTTCATAACATTTTTTAGGGGCTCAGGAATGTCATTCTATCTAGCATTTAATTGTGGTTTTCTGCAAAGACTTTAAGGTTACTGAAAAATTTCATATTTTAAAAATATGAATTTAACACAATAGTCATGTTACATTCTGGCATCCTGACCTTTGAAAAATATGTCATTTTATTATGTTTCAGATAAATAAGCGATGTGCTCTTTTATAGCTTTGGCCCCAGGGAGGACTCGTAATGGAGACGAGAGCCAGCTAGAGCTCGCACCTTCTCAGTCTCCAACATTCTTCTTTCTAGGTAGACCGTGTCTGTCAACAGGAGGGAGGATTTCTAGTCCCTGGCACTTTATATAATTATGCATGCTATTGTACAAAGTAGGGGCAAGAATAAATGATGTAGGGTACAAGAAGAAAGAAATCAGATCTGGTTACATTTTTGTCCCTTTCCTATAGCTTCTTGAAAGGTCCCTTGGCAGATGCACTTGACACTGATCTCCTCCAACTTTGATCCACTCAACAGCCTGTGTTTTCTGTATAATATATTTTGGCACTTAACCATACCCTGTCCTATTGCATCAATGTTAATATGTGTATCTTGTGTCTCTAATGAGGCCATAAGCCTTTGTGGGAAGGGACTCTGCTTTCTATACTTCTTGACATCCCCTTTGACTCTCACAGTTTTCAATACAGAATAGATATTCTATACATTTTTATTTGATTACGCTTAGTTGAGGTTGCTTATCATCTTGTGGAATGTACAGGAGCTTAAGAACCGTGGAAGTGTCACTAATTGGGCGATGTTAGTAATTGGTCGTGCTACTAAGCCAGCTGGCCTGCCTATCCTACCTCCCCAGGCCTCACCCCTGCTGTCAGTGTAGCTACACACTGTGTTGTTTATTTACTTACCTTACTGTGTAACCCAGGGACATACTCTGAGGCAGAAGAAAATACCTTCTTTTCCTTCCGACGAGCTCAGAAGTGCTGAAAAGTATATGATATAACATTACCAGTCGTTCAGGTTACATGAGACAAAAGATACATTTCAGCCTGCCAGCTATGGGGGGCTCTAGATCAGTAAAACATTGTTGGTAATAATGAAGATTATGGCAAAGGTGTCAAAAGTATGAAGTATATCTCTAAGTCCTAGGGTGGGAAAAGAGAAGGGATGAAGTTAGAAATGGGTACGAAGAGAAGTGGTATATGGTTGGGCAGGAGGTCTATAGGGAGCATGTAGACTTGCCGATGGGAAAATCCAGGTTTAACCTGACTTAAGCTCCTCAATGTACAGTGCTTAGAGGACAAGTGTTGCAAGTGACTACAGCTGTTTTAGCTTTTTGAATATGCCCACAAAGGAAGCAAGGTCTGAGTTACCAAATTCAAGGGGCCATGACTAAATTTAGGACCTCCACATGTTGGACAGTTAGGTTAGGCTAACTGCTATAACAAATAGACCCCAGTATGTACAGTGGCTCAAACCAAAGGAGGGTTATTTCTTGCTGTGAGTACCGGGTGCTTGCCTAGTTAGTCCTGGTGGCCTTTCTCCACAAAGCTATCCATGGACCTGGTTGATGAGGCTCTGCCATGTTTAATATGTAGCTTCCAAGGTCTCCAGAGGGGTGGGAGGGCCATCTACATTCCAGGGGGAACAATGGGGAGGGGAACATATGAAGGGTATTTCAGGGGCCAGGTCTTGCAGTGGCACATACTTCCACTGACATTTATCTCAATGTCTACAACTCAGTAATCTGGTCCACTTAACGGCTAAGAATTCATGATCTAGAGAATTCATAAGGAGTGATGGAGAAAGGGGTATTTGCTCTAGAAAAGAATGGGTGAGAACTCTGTGTATTTCCCAGTTTTGCTTTGCTTAGTGTACCTGTAACACTAGTGTGTTGGGGTGTGTGTGCAATTATGTTAAGTACAACTATGCATAGATGCTTTATGAGCGTCTCTAGCCCTGAGTCACACGAACTACTCATATGCCAGTGCCTTTCCATGATTTATAAAGATTGCTGTTTATTTGATTTAAAGTCAATTTTCTTAGAAAACAAAAACCAAAAAAAACAACTCTGTTCTCAGAGTTTTATTAACTGAGGTATCCTTGCTTTTGGTGACATCTTATTAGCACAACCATTGCTTGATGCCTTTGGTAATCTTTTTAATTTTAAAAATTAGAACATGCTCATTGTCATTTATCCACGGTGAGATTTCTGGTGTTTCAGAGAAGAGTTATATAGAACGTGAATAATTTAGTGCTGAGCTAATCAAATTTTGTATTGCATCGTCTATAAACTATAAAAGACTTCCAGTGCCTTTCTGAAACTAATGGATTTATATATTTCAGTAATTTTTAATGTTGTTGTTCCTTAGCACAATTATCAAAAATTACTCTGCTGGAACAGCTGTTGGCAATAGCATTAACAAAACTGTTAATGAATTTGTAGTGTTCTGAAGTGTTATTTCTTTGTTTAGTGATTCCCTAACATTGTAAGAGAATCACTAAAATGGCTTTAACCTATGTCAAATACAAATGTTTGTGTAACTCCATTTGGCAATGATTTGTGAAATATCAAAAAATTTGATAGGAACTGTGTTAACAATGAAGAAATGAAATTACATGCCACATAATAGGTGCAAAAAAATACTTGTTGACAAATGGACAAAAAGATGCAAAGATTCTTTTGACCTAATTTATCACTTATTACCCAAATAATGAATCACTTATTCAAATACCTGAATATCAAGGGCTTTGTCCCTGATTAGTGCAGGTACAACCGTCACCCAGCTGAGACACTTCCATTTTTAGAGACTCCATAACTACTAAAGATAAACTAATTCTAAACCACTCTCTCTCCTGGAAGTCCACCAATCCCCAAACTCCATGCTTCCCCAAACCTGTATGAGGTCAGCAGCTTGCTCTGATCAGACATACCAAGCTCTATTGATGCAGATCTTCCTTGCAAACCGAACAATTTAAATGTTTTGTTTAAAACATTGAGTGGTGGCCTCTTCTTTTAAAGCTTTTTCTTTCTTCTTGTTATCAGGCTACCAAAAATAGCATCTGTGGGTTGCATTGTTTTATAGCCAGGTAGAAATTCATAATGGAACTATGATTTTATTATTGCCTTAGCAATTTCTTTTGTAGAAAATTTGCATAAAACTCAACTACATGAATATAATTTCTGTACCTTTTGTAAAACAGCTACTGAATTCATTGCTCAATAGCTAATTTTTTTTTTTACATAAATTCCTCTTAGAGTTTAATGTTAAGTAAAATTGTTTCTCCTAAGCAAATAATTTCCTTTTTCCTTTGGTTGCCATGAATCTCAGCAGTATAATTTCTAGTCAGTTACAAGGCTGACTTCTCACTTTAAGATTATGTCCTTCTCTCTTCTCCTCTCTCTCCCCCGCCCTCCCTCCCTTGCTCGCTCTCTCCCCCCTCTATCTTCTCTCTCTCTGGCTCCAAGAGAAAAAGAGAAAAAGAAAACAAACAAAAAAAATTATGTTCTTAACTATAAATGACACGTGGCTTTCATTTATTTATTTATTTTTTTCTATAATCCTTACTATAATGATTTTATTGCATATGACTTTTGCTTAACCTGCCTTAAAAATTGATTTTCGGGACTGGGTATGGAAAAATTTTATATTAGTTTCTTTTTGAGAAACATTATGACAATACTCCACTATTTGCAAACTTCTTTGTTCTTTCCAGGAATTTGAACCTTTTTTCGTTTGTTTGTTTGTTTCTATAATATCTAGAATTGGTCAGCAATGTTTAATGAAGTCAGTTAATTGAATTTATATTTTCAGAAATCATTTCTAACATTGATATTCTTTAGGGCAAAATTATGTGTGATAATATCAATTCTCAGCCTGACTGGTAAAAGGTCAAGTCCCTATAGCAGTTAATTGACCAAGTACACAATCACCTTTAAAAGTGCTATAACTTTAGTAGCAATATTGTAATAAAATAAAAGGCAGTATCTTAACTTTGAAACATTGTTGCCAATAATGAGAATCAAAATGAGCATTTCTAACTGTTTACTTTATTCCTCCATCCACCAAAGCACCAAATCAGTTAAAGCAATTTACAATCTATTTGGAAGAGTAATTTTTACAACATATATAACAAAGGACACATCCCAAATATGAGACTGATTTTGAGTCTGATACAAATGTTACACTATTCCACTGCAAGATCCTCACTACTCATACATCCAACAACTGACATTAGGGTGCTTGAAACTAATTTGTGTGACTGGAATTATAGTCGTTGCTGTTATTATGGATAGTTTCTGCTTTCTATGATCAGCACAGGTCCCACCAAGAGGTAGAACAGATCATGGTGCCCATGGTATGACTTAAGGAGGAGATAAGAAGGGCTTATGACAACAAATATTTTTTCCTGTCTTTCTCAGATGCCATCCTGCTGGATGGGGAGGGGTGCAGTGGGAGGCAAATGTGAACTACTTCCTTCAAATTCTAATGAAATGTAATAAAAGATTAGGCAAAACCTGCATCATTAAGCTTCATAAAAAATTACTCCTTTTCCCAGGGAGTTGAGTAAATACTCCTGGGGGACTTAGCACAATGAATTCCTAGCTCCTGCAGATATGTAGGTTAGTAGAGCTATACTGACCTGCAGCATGAATAGCCCCAGCTGCCTGCGGGTGGGGAGGATAATGTGTGTGCGGGGCAGGTGTTTGAGGACTTTTGAAATTAGGCACAAGTGGCAGAAATAGAAATCTTAAGCAGCAGTAGGAGGTAATGGGAAGAACATAAGGCTATAATTTGGGACCATATTTTAGCCCCAGTGTGTTACTCCTGATTAGTAGCAGAGTTGGATTTGGAAGACAAGGAAGGGTCAGTTCTCGTTCCAACAACTTGTGATCTCAAGAAAGGGAGGCAAGACGCAATCCTAGGATGCGGCCCGAACAGGCTAATGTCCCGGGACCCGCTTTGAAGAGCCTGGCTATGAGTAGCTGGGAGGCCATCACAGAGGATAAAGAAATTGGATTTATCATAATGTTGTTTTTTTTTTTAATTCCAAGTTTTTATTTTATTTTAGTATATATTTTAAAATACTCAAACAACTTACTAGGTTTCCTCATTCAAAACTAAGGCAAAGCAGGCAATATGGTCCTTTTATTCATGCAAAGCGGTCCTTTGGTGATTTATTTTCCTATTATATTTTAAATGATCACTGATGTATTATTGTAACCTAGGTTACACAGGAGGTACTTGTAGTGATAGCGCTGTTCATACTCCATATGTAAATTGACGTGTATTGAGGATCCCCCATGAGCCGTATGCTTCAGAGCATCACATCAGCAGCAGCAATAACAACAGCAATTTATTGCATAATTATGTATCAGACCCAAGGCTACAGACTAATCTCGTCTCATCCAACTCTTACATACACTGTGACAGATAATATTACTCTCATTTGAGAGATGAGGAAACAATTAAAAAGTCTTTGTAATTTACACTAGGTCACACAGATAGTAAGGGGCAAGAGTTCAAGCCTCATGACACCACTACCCTTGGCAAACAGGGGCACCGGACGACCAGAACCAAGGGCACACAGTGAGTTTCAAATCTGACATCAGCTCTGACAGAACCTTCAAAGAGACGTTCTTTACATTGTATCATATACCTCTCATTCTATGTTTTGGTTCTTTGCTCTCTCTGAAGTATAGCAAGAGGAAATAAAAATTGTGAATTAAAGGGTTTCCAACTGTTATGGAAGGTCCCCGTTTTATAAACAGGCCAAACTCTCTGCCTGAGTTCACATTTGTGGAAGGAACATCTCAGCGACGAGCTCCGGGCTGGGCCGTGGTCTCGAGCACGTGGTACCTGGTAACCTCAGTGTTGTCAATTCGTCGCTGGCACACGAGCCAACACACAATTAGTCTTACATAGAACAGAGCAGCCAACAGTTGCTTCAGGCATCAGCGTTAATGACAAAGTGCTTCATAGTGAGATGGGCTTCACAGGCAGGTGCTCCAAGGTTCTTTTTGACTAACTCCTCAGGTCACCCGTGGGCTGAGTCCTGGTGACTGGGAAAGGAATGGAAAAGGCAAGTGCGGACAACAGCAGACGGCTTCCCTTCCTTCGCTTTCAGCTGGAAACAGGTCGGCGCCCACGCAGGGCAAGGCCGCGCCCGTCCTGCCGCCGAAAGCACACACAACCCCACTCTACAGTGCGGCCTGCGGGTTCGCCTTCTCTCTCAGTGACGTTCACAGCAAAGCGGTGTTGTTTGCAAGTTAACACAGTGGGACTCCAACCTCATACTTGGCCAAGCTCTCACGGATCCTTGGTGGGCAATAAATGTGAGCACTGCCTCATGAGTCCTGTCTGCGGCCCTTGGAGAGAAGCGGCCATGAGCACTATCACATTCATTTTGCAGGGGAGGAGAGAAAGGCAAAGTAAAAGGCTCACTTTGCCTCTGAGCCCAGCCTTCTGGACATTTCCATCTGGATATCCTGCTGGCCTGTCAAACTTGACTTACCTCAAATTGAATGCATTCTTTCTTTTCCCAAAATACATCCCTCCCTCTGGGCATTCTTTCTTGGTTAATGGCGCTACTGTCCACACGGGTCCCCTGGTGGAAAGCTCTGAGTCAAATTTGATTTCTCTCATTTTGCATATTCAGTAGGTTATGAAGGTTCTTTCTTTTGCCTCTGAAACAGCTCTCAAATTCAGCCCTTCTTTTCAAACAACCCTGCTCCACTCCCTTGCTCCATTCAGCGTCTCCCCATATCTCATCCAGATTAGTGGCCCCCCAAATCCTTACTCATATACCCAATTTAGGTTTTACAATTGGTCCTATATACTGTCTCAAAAACATTAATTTTCCTAAAAACAAGGTATTTTTTTTTCTCTCCTGCTTAAAAAGCTTTGATGGTCCAACACGGCCCATAAATGCAGTCCTGACTCTTCATATCCATGAGATCTTTTAAAGTTGGGCACGACCTCACTCTGAGAACTCGTCTCCCCCTTCTTGTTGCCATGTACCCCTGCTCTAGCCAGGAGGGCCATCTCACTCCTCCCCAAGAGCTCTCCCTGGTCTCCTAACTTCAGTTCCTGATGGTCAGCTTTATCTCAGCTGATTGTCGGGCACATTTCTAGTCATTTTTAAGGCCCAGTTCTTATGCTGCAGCTTATCTGTTATCTGTCATCTCTCTGACACATTCATGTGCCTACTCTCTTAACTAATCTCTCCCGCTTTTGGGTCTTCATAACAATGTGTTACCATCTATCAATCACAGCTTGTTTTGTACTTAATTTATTTCTCAAAATCACAAGCAAGTTCCTTGAGGACAAGTCCGTATTTCACTCATCTCTGAATTATTAGTACACCATCACTGGGTGCTTATTTGGTGCTAAGTAAATATACACAACAATTTATATTAATGAAGAACTTTTTAGAACAACTTTTATTATATTTGAAGTTCACAATTACCCTGTAATGTAGATATTATTATGGATCCCTAATTTACAGATGAACAAAATGAAACTTAAAGAAGTAAAAAGTCTTTTCCATGGCCTGTCTAACATGAGAGTCAAGACTTAAACACCAGGATCTCTATCTGTAAACCCTGATTTTAGTTAATTGAACTAGACTGCACATAAGCAGAAGTATAGCTGGAAATTTGGCCTGATACAACTCCCAACTTTGATAAAACAAGCATTTCTGCTTAGTACAACATGTTAAATGTTGTTCATATTGAGGGACGGTCAATGCCCTAAGCATTGTCTATCATTACTAGTGTTTTCTGTACCTGAGAGTAAGAAGTATCTCAGGGGCAATGAGGTTCATGCTCATGTTTGGAGCAACTATAGCACCTGTATGGACTTGAACATAAATGAGGTTTGAGAAGTACTGGTTGTACAGTGGAATACAGTCAGAGGAATATTGCTATCTTTGGTTATTTTCTCTTCTCATCCTCAACCCTCACAATATGTTGCCAAATGTTTATGATAAAAAAAAAGAAGTGAGAGAGCAGGACATCCGGCTTGCGACTGTTAGTCTCTGTGTCGTGCGCGACGAGAGAGAGATTTAAAAATGGGTGATGTTGAGAAAGGCAAGAAGATTTTTGTTCAGAAGTGTGCCCAGTGCCATACGGTGGAAAAGGGAGGCAAGCACAAGACTGGGCCAAATCTCCATGGTCTGTTTGGGTGAAAGACAGGTCAGGCCCCTGGATTTTCTCACACGGATGCCAACAAGAACAAAGGCATCACCTGGGGAGAGGACGCACTGATGGAGTATTTGGAGAATCCCAAGAAGTACATCCCTGGAACAAAAATGATCTTCACTGGCATCAAGAAGAGTGCAGAAAGGGCAGACTTGATAGCGTATCTCAAAAAGGTGATGAAGGAGTACTAGTTGGCCACTGCCTTATTTATTACGGAAAAGAAATGTCTCATGACGTTTTTTGTGTGTACCATATTTAAATTGGTCTTATATACCAGAATTCAGATCATGAATGGCTGCTAGAACATTTCTTTTGGGCAGTCCTGATTTAAATAAGATTGTCTTATGGTTAAGTGAATATGGTCAGCTTTTTGAACTTGGGTAATTTGGGTTCAAGTGCTATCACTGTTTTCCCCTTCTAAAGATACAAATGGGCATGATTAGTCATGTTCAACTTTTTGCCGAGATGGTGAATGCCATCTCAGAATGTGTTCGAGATTGGTTTTATATTTAGCTTTATCTAACTGGTTATATTAATATGTTTAAACACTGAGGAAATCCCTTCACTATCTCACAGAACAGCAAGACTCCATTGTTTTTCAAGTTGTGTTCATCAGCCTATTAAAAGGCAAGGGCTGAAGATAAGGTGGTGGTGTCCACTTTGTATTTTTGGTTCTAACTATGCCAATTTAATTAAAATTCCCATATCTAAATTTTTGCCTTTTAATGAAAGGCATTTTAGTTTGGTTTATGTGTAATACAAATGAAGAGTCTTGAACACTTCTCACATTTTATAGATCTGTAAGGTCATATGCTTTTAAAATTCAGTGTGACGAAATATAGTAGCAAATTTTGCTTGTGAATTCTTTACTAAGTCAGACTAAGTTATAATTTGGAATTATCTTTTAAGCAGCTATTTAAAAACAACTGTAGACCTGTAAACGTATGATTGGTAATGGTGCTTTTGCCAACTCACTAGAAGGTTTAAAATAGAGAATAGACCATCAGCACAAAACTGTAAATTATGTGATCATAGGCTTAAGACAATTAAAAAACAAAACCATAGGGGAAAAAAAAGTACACACAGCTTGGTTGGTTGCTAGGATTGGTCATGCTGTTATTGGGGAGGAAAGGGAAGGAAAGCCTTTTCTTCTCCAAGATTTTCTCCTCCATTGGCTGAAAATCCTATTAAAGTCCTTAATGATTGATCATTAACATGAACATCTCTTCTAGGAGGTCCCGGTACAGATCTCTTTGCCCATATTTGCTTTCCCGTGTATCACTTGCCTCACCTACAGCTAGCCTAGGCTATTACCTTTAATTATTTGCTCTGGATTGGCCTAGACTGGTTACAAAACAGGTTGTTTACAGCCTTTTTTTCTAAATGCTTTTTGGTTTTGGTCCAAGTAGTTAAAAGGACAAAGGACATGTTGGCAAGTTAGAACTAATTTGGTAGAGATGCTATTAGATCCTATTTGGTAGATCCTATTAGAATCTATCTTTACTTTGTGACAACTCCTCACATGCCCGTAACACCCAGTATTGTTATGTACATTGTTCAGGCTTCCCTAGCCCTCAGCAATCCGTGTCGCCCACTTCCCGTGCCATCTACCAAAACTCTCTTTCTTACTAATTCACGAGGATCTAGCTTTGATTCCAGATGCACTGTGATTCTGTCTTGTGTGATTCTGCTCTCTGAGTTCTTACTGCAACTTGTACTGACAATGATTGATGCTAGTATAACGTAAACCAGACACTTTTTAAGTATTTTAATGAATGTGGGAGGTTAAATGCAAGAACAGCCTTGATTGTTCAGCCCCCTCCCCTTCCCTCAGGTATCCACAGTTATTTATCCACCAAGAGGTGACGTTAATTCTCCCTCCCTTGAATCCAGGCTGATCTTGTGATTTGCTTTGGACTACAGAATGCAATAGAGTTGAGGGTGTGCCAGTTCTGAGCATAGGTCTCAGGGGGCCTTGTGCACCTTGACTTTCTCTAAACCCTACCGCTACCATGTGAACAGCCTGGACTGTCTGCTGGAAGATGAGACCGTGTGGAGAAGCAGCCAGTTGTCCTTGCCAAGGCCATCATAGGCCAGGCTATACTGGTTGGTTCCTGAACACGCAGTAGAGCTGCCTACGCAATCTACAACTGATTGCAGATACAGTGAGCCCAGATGACACTAACAGAAACGCCCAGATGTCCCATACACTCAAATACTACTACATGCTTATTGTTTTAAGCCATTAATTTTGGGTAATTTGTTTCACAATGATAGCTAACTCACATAATGTATTACTTTGTTTAAAGACCCTTATATATTGGTGTATATATTATAAATATTCCTACTTAATGGTTGATGAAATTTAGGGTTGGCAAGATTAAGTTACTTAAAAAAAAGATTTAAGTTTTTTATTCAAGTTCTCACAGTAAGTGATAGGGCCATGTTATAAGACAGGATAGTCTTAACTACAGAGTTTGCATACTAAAATATTATGTTACCCTATTCCCCTTTAGGAGCATATAATTCATAACTTAGTTCATAGAATATTAAATCTTTAGGGGAAATGATTTAGCTCACTCACCTTGACATCTACCTGAGGATCTAGAGACCTGGGAGCTTACTGATTTCTGCAAGGTCACATAATCAAACGAAAATCTCATTTTTTTTTAAATTGCCACTTAATGCCCCATAATTAATTTGTCTTTCTTGGTTAAGGACATTTGTATTTCCATTGGATGTTTGCAAGCTTCCTGAGGTCTAATTCTTTCTCTCTGCCTCCATTGGTACCTAGCACAGGGCTGAATACTTTAGGCATTGTACACATATTTATTAATTGTTTGATTGTTCATTTGATTGAATCAGTTTATTTCTAAAGTCACTGTTACCTGAGAAGCAGGCAGAGTGGCTACAGCCAGCAATACTACGGGGACCGGCAGAAGTAACACCAGACCATGTATGTGAATGTCTCACATGAGATGGACAACAATTTGAACATTTCACCTAAAATGTCACCTAAAGTGAGTTTGAGTGATATTGTTATGTTTTACATGCTTATGATTTTGTAATAAAATATTTGGTATAGATTACCAGCTCATAAAAAAGGGGCATTTGTGCCGGACCCTGTGTATGAAGGAGGGCTGACAGCCAGACATCAGTGCCAGTATGGGAACTGTTTGCTCATTCCTAGACCCAGATGGACATTCTCATCCTCTAAAAATACTGTATTTTTTTCCCTAAGAGGTACAATATTTGTTTTTCATGGAATTATCAGGGTTGTATTTTGTTGATGTGCCTGATGAAGAAAATACCCCCACATTTGGGAGAATAAAAGTTGTCTTAGGGAAGACCTAAGTTCTAGAATTTGCTTTCACATAATCCTTGCTAAGATTGTCCTTTAAACACTGAAGCAAATTTTAAAAAATTGAGTGAGTGCCAGTAGCATCAAATTTAAACTATTTTTGTGGGGAGGGGGCAGGGGGTAGCTCCCTGGCTGGGAATCGAACCCAGGCCACGGCGTTGAGAGCGCTGATGCCTAGCCACTACACCACCGGGAACTCCTTTAAATTACATTCTTAAAATTTGGCTATTTTTATCTAGACTTTCTATAAGACAGGGGATTTAGCTTTGTGATAGTATCAATTAAACTGATGACATGAAAAACAGACACACTCCACGGAAAGAAGACCTTAAGTATGCATTTCTTTCCTATTTCTTGTCCTTATCCTTTACAGAAGAGCAGAGCAAAGTAAAATTAGTGACTGTCTTTTTATCATACAGCACACCCTCTATGAAATCTCATAGAAGGCACTCTTAGTCATCCATAGTGCAACTAAAATTTTTTGACCTGTTTAAAAAACCTGGCTTCCATTCACACTTTCTTCTTTCCCTTGACCAGCTAGCTCCCAGCTGTTCTTATAAGGTCTGACAATTAAGATCACGAACTCAATGTGCTACATACTTCATGGCTGAATACCACTATGGTCACCTTTGAGGTATTCCTCTGGAGAAGCTATGCACTGACGTCAGCACCTAGTCCACCCTTCAAAGCAATTTTAGAACTTCTTTTTGGAATGGCCATCAGATCTGTTGTCTATGACCTCCGATGTCCTGGATGTCATCAAAATGTCTTCCTTTCAATATTTCCTTTATCTTTGGGTAAAGAAAAAGTCATTGGTGACCAGATCAGGTGAGCAGGGAGGGTGTTCCAATATACTTACTAGTTTAACTGGCTAAAAACTCCCTCACAGCCAGTGCCCTGTGAGCTGGTGCATTGCTGTGTTGCAAGAGCCATGAGTTGTTGGTGAAAAGTGCAGGTTGTTTTCATCTACCTTTTTCACACAGCCTTTGCAGCAATTCCAAATGGTAAACTTGGTTGACTGTTTGTCCTGTTGGTACAAATTCATAATGAACAATCTTTCTGATATCAAAAAGGTTAGCAACATTGTTTTGACTCTTGATTTTGACTGATGGAACCTTTTTGGTTGTGGAGAATTGGCTGATTTCCACTGTGTATTTAGATGCTTTGTTTCAGGGTCATATTGGTACACCCATGTTTTATCACCATTGATAACACAACCCAAAACATCATCTTGCCTCTCTGAAAGGTCTTGGCAAACTTTGACTCTCCTTTGCTTTGTTCACTGGTGAGCTCCTTCAGGACCATTTTTCTACACACCTTTCTCATGCCAAGATTTTCAGTTCAGGTTTTCCTGACTGTTTCCCTATTGATGTTTACTTGGTCTGCTATGCTTCTCACAGTAGCCGACAATTACAATGTACAATTTGACCGATTTTACAATGATTTTGTCAGTTCTGCTTGTTACTGGCAGCCCTGACCTCTCTTCATCAGTGACACTTTCTCTCCCCACAGAAAAACACTGAATCCATTTGTACACTGCTGTATTCTTCATGGCATTATCCCCATAAACTTTGGCTAACATGTCTTTGATTTCACTTCAACTCTTGCCAAGTTTAACAAGGAACTTAATGTTTGTTCATTGATCTAATTCAAGCTCTGACTTTCTTGTGACAGCACACACAAACAGGCAACAACAATAATGAACGCCACTCAGCAAGACACCACCACACGTCCACACGAACACAGCTGTGAGACAGATACACCAAGGTTATGCCACCTTACTGAGTTGTTCACATGGTGCTGCCAACCTAAGCACGTGGTGGCAAGTTTGTGATCTTAATTGTAAGACCTCATATATATGGGGCTTGATGATTAATTTTCTAAAGATTGGATTCTAGCCATTTGATAAGATTACAGTGGTGTCTGGTTTAATTTAGGCCAATTATTTTGTTTTCTAATTTTTATTTAGGAAAAGTTTAGGAGCTTAAAATCATCTCATTAATCTGAAAATGTGATAATCTATTTTTTTAAAAAATCAGGTTGTGTTTTCTTCAAGGTCAAACTTCCAAATTTTAAATTGCTACTATTTCATAGTAGAGTAGAAGAAAGTAGCGCATTAAACAGTAAGACTGGGGTGAGTGATCTAATTGCTTCTATTATCATTCCCTGTAGACGGCACTTTCTCATAGGATCATGTTTCTTTACTAAAATGGGCTCTTACTCTGTCCTCATTGTCATCTTGCAAACTGGAATCAGATTAAGGGTGTGATTAGAGATTACATACTGGCTGATATGAAAAAGTGAAACTGAATCTTGGTAAAGTTCTCATTAAAGACCAAAATGGCTCACTGTGGTTCTATTGTACTGTTTTGGGTTAAAAAATATAAAAATGACATCCTAATAAATCAGGGACATATTTAACATTTTAATGAAATTTATGTTGTGTTTTTCTATCACAATAAAAAAAATTGGGAGAAACACACAAATAAAACAACAAAAGCCCCAGTGAGTGTGCCTGTGTGTGTGTATGGGCTGTCCAGAAAAAAATCCAGCCATAAATGCCTCTGTTTTTCATAGTATATGGCTGGATACTTTTCAGACAGCCTGTCTGTCTGTCTGTCTGTCTATCTACTATCTATCTATAGTCCTTGAATGATTACCACAATAGAAGTAAGAGCTCCATTAAGGCAGACATCATGTCTGTTTTATATAGAGCTGTATCTTCACTGTCTGAAACATATAATATGCTTAATTAATAATTGTTAAACACATTTATTGAATGAATAAAATAAAGCAAATTATGTTTCTGTATTTTGCTTCCTTATACTTTTCTATAAATCTTTTCTGCCTTATTTTCGATGAAATGTTGCAGGCACAATTCCACTTCCTTCTTCCCCAGAGAAAATCACGGTTGTTATTTGGGAAAGTATTCTTTCCATTTATATTTATATATATTTTTACCATGTATGTTCTAAGCATATAGTAATTTTACATGTGTTTCAAAGTTAATATGTTAAATATGGCTTTTTGCAACTTTTTTATAAGCATAAAGTAATACATTATTTAAGCTCTTTTCTACTGTATTCCAACTTTTTGTCTCCTGATAATATTCTTAAAAATGCAATACTTTATTAGTAATAATTGATACCATTTATTTAGAGTTTACTAAAGTATCTGGCACTGTGCTAAATGCTCTTTAATCCTCAATAGAATCTAATGCAAATAAGAAAATAATTTCCTCAGAATTTTTCCTGATATCAATTTTTGGACAAGAGTTGAGATCCAATAAGAATTTTGGACCAAGAAGCCAAGAATACTCCATCGAGGAAAAGGTGAAAAAGTCAAAGGTCAGTTCTTTGATTAGAGATAATGGTCTTTCTTTGCCCTGAGAAGGCCCAGGCCATACATAGCAAGACTCTAGACTCCTCAATCAGAATTTCTTGCTTCTTAGATATTTTTCTTTACTTAAATTCCATCTGTATACTTGTGTATAGAATTTTCCATATTATTTTTCATGTGCTTATGTTGTCCTTAGTGTTGTTCTCCAGTACTACATACATACATAAATTTTTTCCCCAACAGACTCTAAACAGTTCATTAGAGATAAAGCAAGTTAGCGATGAATACTCATTAATTGATTAGAATTGAAGTGGATTCTGGTTGTATATCTCCAGTGGAAGAGCAGACCTGTGACATGACACCCCAATGAGTCCAAATAGGATGCTCATTCTCCCTCAGAGTAATGAAAGAATTGAGGTAATACATTTTCAGTTGCCTAAGTTTTGTTAATAACTTTGAGCATGTGAAATAGCCTTAGTTATGAACTCTGTGTAAGTGCGTTTACAAGATGAAATGTGCAATCACACAAGAATTAAATGAACTTCTTTTATTGTTTGTTTGTTCAGTAAAATGAGCACTCTCACTATATTGTCTAGTTTCTATCTTAATACCTCTAATAAAAGGAAACTCATTATACTCTAAGACAGCCTGTTTTTGGACAGCTCATTTTGTTGTAGGGTAAAAGGGTCATTGGGCCTATTTCCAGGGGCTGTAAGAAGAAGATCACTGCTGTGGTTGTTAGGAGACTGGAGTTTACTTGTAGATCAGGGATTAATAATGAAGTTTTAAAGAGAGTGGTGCAGATGTAAATTGTGTTATCCCTGAAGCTATGTAAAGTGAACTATAATACTATTTGATATCATCACAGGCCTAGGAAATCAACAGTAATCTTCAATTAAGACCCCATCACATAATAACATATACTGTTGTGGATTCTATTTTTTGTCCAATTATGCTGGAAAAGAACAGTTATGGGGATAATTAAAGAAATATTTAAGAAACTAGAGTTATTTAGTCTCAGACAAGGGGAGCTTGAAGGCAGGCAATGATGGTGTTGAGTTATAGGCTCCCAGTCCCTTAGCCACATGCTTCCCCCAAACCACCGATACACAAGTTTAGTTGACTCTTGAACAATGCACAAATGAACATCATTACTTCACAGGGTGTGATTTGTTTTTAAACTTGTCAGGGAAATCCCATATTAGTGACTTGTGACCATAACCAAGTTCCTTTTCGGTGAATCACGTGAACTCTTCTAGTGTTTATCTCTTGTGAAATAAGAAATCTATTGTCTTGAGTCCTCAAACTGATTTTATTGCTAATTTAAGCAAATCAATAACTTGGAATCTTGGTTTTCCCATCTATAAAATGAGGAGAAATTTTCTCTTTCTTGGTCCACGTCATAGGGCTATTGTGAAAATTAAGTTACATTAGTAAGGAAAGAAATGTTATTTATAAATACAATGCGTTATTATTAGGTCATCTTCATTTGATTGATTTTCAGAGAATGAGAGTGATTCTGATTTCCATGCTTGATCATTCCTTTTCTAGCTGAGTACACAGCCTTTGGTGACATGTCCTTTATAGATAACAGACATAAATGGAGAATATGTACTCACTGTAAATATATTGGCATACGTCTCCATTGCTCCCCATCTTTCTGATACTATCTCTCAGGCTGCCTTCCCTTCTCCCTCCAAATGCTCCCTCAGAACCTTTTGCTTCAAAGCAATTCTCCAGTGATGTCACAAGTTGCCTTGTCTTTGAGAATCAGCTGATCAGATTGAAGTCCTCATTGCATCTTTTTTTTCTTTTATCATGTTTTTAAAATTTATTTTTCAATTACTGTTGACATACAATATTAAACTCATTTCAGGTGTACAAAACAACATAGTGATTAGCCATTTATATAAAGTGATAACCCCAATATGTCTGTTACCCAGCTGGCACTGTAAGTAGTTATTACAATATTACTGACTATATTCCCTGTGCTATAGTTTACATCCCCATGACTATTTTTTCCACTTACAGTTGACATTCAATATTATTTTATATTAGTTTCATGTGTACAACATAGTGGTTAGACATTTATATAATTTATGAAGTGATAGGCATTGTATGATTAGCTTTCTTCTTTAGTGCTGACAGTCTACTCTTTCATAAGTTGGCTTCTCAACCTCAGCAGGTTAGAGTTGCTCTAAAACTGAGTTTTTTGATGTTTATGCTGAGAACTATAAAACTTGGCTTGCTTTGATGTTAGCTAAGATTTACATGTGTATAGTGTGAAGGGGCCTCTGGGCAGAGGAATATTTTACTCTCTTGACATTAGCTCTTAAATACTAGTGGTTTCAGCAAAGATTTTAATCTTCCTTTCAGATTCATAGCAAACTCAAGTTGCAATAAAGTGCTTAGTCCTGGCCATCTGTCTTGCGTGCACGCGCGCGCGCACACACACACACACACACACACACACACACACTACCATATCTAAGCTTTCTGTGAGATTTTACATTTCTATTGAGTTAAATGCAGGCTTCCATGTATTTTGTGGCAGTATTTACATTATTGGTCCAATAATTTATCCTCTACCTATTACTCTATCCAAGGCCTTGAGTCACTGAGCTCCTTGGGCAGCATTTCCATCTGATTCATCTATTTAAAGGATAGAAAGATCAAGAATTGATGCCAGACTAAAGGTCCAGCTAAACCATGTGAATAAAAGTATTCGAATCACATTAGAGAATGATGAAGTCAATGTCTGATGAATGGCCAACATATCTAATTGGGAAAAAAAAGAATAAATTCAGAAGTAAAGAGATATACCCCCCCCCCCCCCCCCCACTTTTAAAGTCTCCATTGTAACTTACCAAGCTTTCCTCTGTCAAACCTGGGGAGAAGAAGAGTGATTGGACTTCTTCTTAAATATGGAATGCTCACAAAGAGATTGTGTCTGAATGGCTACAAGTCACTCCTGTGGAGATACTGTTCTTGTAAGCTCTGATTATTACATTAATACTGCTAGTAATACCCTGTTAGTAAATGTAGTAATCTGTATAATAGAAAGCTTCTTGTTTTTGAAAAACAAAATGGTTTTACTTACCATGAATTCAAAAGCTGAAAAGTCCTAGATATAAGAAATATGAATGACATTTTGCTATATGTTTAGAATTCAAACTCTTGGGAAATGTTTCATCTGAAGATGGGGAAGAGATGGAAATCTCAGATAACTTTTCATTCATTCTGGGCCTTGACTGGTCACCATTGTCTGGCCTTGCCTTTCTTCTGAAGTTTGATAGTAAGAAAACTCTAGAGCAGAAGTGTCCAAACTTTTGGGTTCCCTGGGCCACACTGGAAGAAGAATTGTCTTGGGCCCCACACAAAATGCACTAACACTAATGATAGCTGATGGGCTAAAAAAAAAAAAAGGTCTGTGCATAATTTTTGTAATGTTTGAAGTAAGTTTACAAATTCATGTTGGGCCACATTCAAAGCTGTCCTGGGCTGCATGCAGCCGGGGGGCCATGGGTTGGATAAGCTTGCTTTAGAGCATCAGTTCCCAAGTTGTGGTATGTGTAACCCCCGAGGTACGTGTTGGGCCATTCAGGGGTACACAAAAAACAATCAGTAATGTGAAAAAAAAAAAAAAAGTAAAAAATGCAAAATGTTAGTTATGGAACAATAAATGTTAAGTTTTGAATCACCGTTAATGGAGACACTTCAAAATTAGATCACATTAGGGAATGATGATTGGTGGGTGCGTGGCTATGAGCCCTTCCCCCAAACTGCTTTTCTACCAGTCATTACTCATCATTTCAGAACAATCATTTGCAATGTTTCTAGAACTTCCCCAAACATATAAATATATCTGTAGCCAGACTGTTTGATCAGTTTAGTTACTGAGTAAAAGTAAGTGTGCTGTCTTTAACTGTGAGTTTTCTAAGATTAATGAACACTAGTGGTAGTGGGTAGAAAGATAGTGATGGGAGAAGCAGAAGTGATGGGAGATGAGAGCATGCTTTTGGTTACTTCCCTGGGAAATATAATTGTATCCTGAGTCTATGACTGAACAGAATGAAAACCTTGGCAAAACCTATCTCCAGATGACTTCTGAACATGACTATGATCACCAACATTGATTTGGCATTGTACAGTGCCACAGTACAGATGATGCCATCTCAGTGGGCGAATAAGCCAACTGGTGAGAGAGGAAGGGAGTGATATTGGATTTCTGGGTTGGAAAGGTCCTTCCCTGTGGAGATTTCAGAGCATTTGGCAAGATTGGACACTTTCCCTTCAAATACGGCAGCATTCCTGGAGGTGATCCTGAATGTGGGCTGCTCTTAGCAGCAGAGTAGGTTGTCATGCAAAGAGTAGGGAGCACAGCCTCATTTTAAAGTCTTCTGGTGAGGTGCTACACTCTATGTGGTCCACAGTCTTCGGCAGTCCCTGTGCCAGCCCACAGGCTGGGCCTCAGTAATGACGCACGTTGGATGTTTTCCCTGGAGTTTAGACTCATCTACAAGAGTTACAAAAGTGAGACATGGTGGTATGGAGCTTCATTCTCCTCATTATTTCCATTTTTCATTTTTGTCCCTATCTAGTTAGTCTTGGAAGGTGAAGAGGATGTGGGGCAGGGTGCAGCAGAAGAGCACAGCACTCAGCATCAGAAGTGTTTAAATGTTCCTCACACAGATCGGTTTGGATTCTTTCATCTTCGTGGAGCACTGGTTTTAGAGGGCGGTGGTATTCAACCCTGCCTGCCTATCAGTATATGAAGGGGAGCAGTGCGTGTGTGCACACACACGTGCATGCAGTGGGCGTTTGAAAATACTGGTCCCAAGGGCTTCCCCCAGATCTGTTAGATCAGAATCACTGGCAGTGGGGGCTGGGCCTTTGCACTTTAACATCTGGAGGAGAGCAGCATCCTGCTTGTCAGGTTATCAGCATTTGGAGGGCAATTGCTGAGCATGAGAGGGAGCTGGACAAGCTGCGTGCTATCGGTCTGGGAATTTGGTAGAGGTATAAAAAATGTGATTCAAATGAGGCCGCGGACTAAAAATTCCTAAAAATGACAAGTAAGTTCAGGCACAGTGTAGGAACCAATGTTGTATGACAATCTGTTCTTTACAAACACCTTAATAAATTATAGTACCTGCTGCTTGGAGTCGACCTTCAGGCCAGTGGTTCTCACACTTGAGTGTACACCAGAATCATCTGGAATACTTGTCACTGCCCAGACTGCTTGGCCTCACCCCCAGAGTTTCTGATTTAGGAGATCTCCAGTGGAGCCCTGGAATTTCTGGTGCTAATCACTTCCCAGGTGGCTGCTGGTCTGGGGTTTACTCTTTGAAAAAACACTGCTTTACGAATAGCTTAGGACAGGTGCATTTTTCAATCATATTTTATCATCCATTTGTGTAGTTAGATCCATCTCTTAATAAAATAATTAAGCTCCTTCTTCACAGTATGGGTTATTAAAATGGCATGGATATATAAACGTAAGGAACTGGGTGGGGGCTGTGGACCTGGAGGCTTTTACGATCAGAAAGGGACTGAGTATCTTTTCCAAAGTCCATTCATAGCCAGTTGTTCAGAATGCCAGGCTTTTTCTTTTCCCCCCAAAGGTGCAAGGCCTGCAGTGGGTGCTGGGATGCTCGGCCAATCCATAAATCCTTTTCAATCAATAGAACTGGTGTGCTAGTTTTCAAATTATATGTATCAACTCATTATTGCTCAGTTTTATTATATTTAATTCTTCTCCTTGGAAGTGTGAAATTTAATTTTTATATAGATTTTGGAGATTTATCCCTGAGCTCAAGGAGATTTACCCCACTCTGTCCACAGCCCTTTATAGAGACATTCCTGGTCAGAAATAAACTCCAAGTGGAAGTTTTAAGTTAGAAGCAGTTATCTTTGAAAAATGCTTTCGACCAAAGATGTTTATAGGCTCCTTGCACCCAGCTCCATTTTTCTTTTGAGGCTAGAGAAACAGCAATATGTATTTGTTTAACTTAATAAGCCTGATATTGATACTGGATATCTGAGAATAGTTACCTGCAAACATTTTTGGAAGAGAAGAGTTTTCAATTATTTCAATATCTTTAAAACATTAATTATTTACATTTTCTTTTGGACCACTGTTGACTTCCTAAGGTTTTTAACTAATTTATCCACTTACTTTTGGTCATCATCTTGATTATAGTTGACTATTGTCGGAGCAGGTCACCCAAAGAACATGACTGCTGGTTGACCCATGAGCTGAATCCAGGCAACTGGCCCCTCACCACCTCCCCTGTCCTTGGAATGTACATTCCGCCCACCATTCTCACAGTGGGAGCCATTTTCAAGGATGCAGTCTTGAGAGAGTAAGGTGTTATTGAGACCACCTGGACTGAATAGGTGACTGAACCCAATTGAGGCCTCTATATAAACTCCTAAGATTCTGGTGGGCAGTGTTAAGATCAACTCATCTTCCATCCTTCCAAGAGATGCCTGCATGTAAGTTCCCTTATCAAAACTGCCACCTACCACTTTGCGGTGGCTTGCCTCTTTGTCTCTCCTTGCTCTCTAGGTAGAAGGACCAGTTTCAAATTTCACCTGGGGAATTCCTGCCGGATGCAACCCAGCAAATGGTGAGCCAGCCAGGAGACCAAAGAAATGGGTCTTGGGAAGAGGCATCCATGGGGAAAATCCCGGGTTGGCCATCATGTTAGATGCTTCTGAGCTGTCATCTGAGTGTGGGGATGCCATCCCAAAACACCAGCTGGTCTATTGTGCTTGTTTGAGGAACTGTTTGGGAAGTGATTTGTGGCCACAGTGGACTGACCTCTACTGTGGACAGCTCGGCTGGCCACAAATGCCTAACGAGAGGCTAAAGATCAGGTTAGAAAGTTGGAAGCAGAGCTGAGGTTAGAGAAGAACATGAGCTTCTCCATTGCTCTGCTAGCTTCAGGGTAGCAGACAAGGAGGGAGAGCAGGATAATAAGTCGGAGACCTTAGTGTGCCCCTTAGCAAAGCCAGGAGGACACAAACTATTGTTTAAGGTCTGAGTGCTTGTGACAAAGCCTGATTGGGACACTAAAAGGTGGAATCTCTGAGAAAGTGAAGAAAGCCAGGAGGAGGATGTGGTGATTGATAGTGAAACAGATGAAATGCCTGTGTTTTCACCCCTAATCCAAAGGAAAGGAAAAGTACAGTGACAGCAGCCCCAGCCTGTGGGGTAGCCCCTAATTCAGGAAATGCTCATGATGAGAGAATAGACTCCCACTGAGTCTGTTGACCTAACTGCTCCAGCAGAGGCCTCAGAGATACAGTCCTATTTGGAGTGGGTGTTTCCCAAGCCCCACATATTGGAGCAAGCCAAGATTGTCCCCAGGTGAGGGCCCTTGTAGGCAACTGGAGGCTTTGTGTTGAGCTTATTATTCATTGGTCTCTCTGAAATAAACTACAGGTGATGGCTCTGGTTGATACTGGCCCTGAATGTTCTCTAATGCATGGTAATACTCCGAAGTTTTCCGGCCCCCTTGGTATCATTGAGGACATATGGGGCATTGGTATCCTACAAGATCAAACTCTGCGTACATCCGTCAGAGAATTCTGCCTCCCAGTTAGAGAAATCAAACCAATGCTGGGAGGAAACAACCAATAAATCCACAGCCTGGAAAAAAAAAGTGTGATTGAGAAAATGCAAACCTATCCAACCCTTATGAACATGAAGAGATGCAAGCCTGTGTAGGGATTTGGGGGTTTGGGTGGTGTTTTATTCCCCACCTGGCATCGTGCCTTTGTCCCTTTTGCTGCATGGTAAAGACAGGGCACACAGGAGATGGGGATCAGAGCTGCCAGCCACCTCGAAAAGACAAAAATGCTAGTGAGGCAGAGTGAAACTCTGGGCGTGTCACATGCAGGGCTACCCTTTGATTAGATGTGCCCGTGACATTGGGAGGTACGGGTTCAGCATTCTGGCAGAGACAACAGGAGAGAGTACTCCCAGAACTTGGGCTCCAGCTCTGGAGGGGACCAGAAACCCAATATATCCTCCCATAGAGCCATTTAATGAAGATAGGACCTAGCTAATAACCCTCAGAACTGCAGATTGCAAAGAAATATGTGCATACACATACGTGTGCATGTGTGTATGTATGTTTGGTGGGGGGCTGCTATGTAACCTCCTGAAATGGCGTCACTGTATATTCTTCAACTATGGTTTAACGTTTGGATCTTTAACATTGTTGTAGTTAAGTGTCTGCTGCGTGTTTTTGTTCAGACATTAATCTAGAGTAATTTTTATCGCATGGGTGAATTGTAATACATTTCCTTTTGTTTTTGGTTTGGTTTTTACTGCTATTTACTAGGACAGAAGAAACATTTGGAGATGTAATTTACCAGTTTTAAATTGGGTAGGAAATGAAAAACATGCTTATTTTGTATGTAATATAGTAAAGATTCTATATAAAGGGACGATAAACTTGGCCAGTTATTGAATTATCTACTGTGGCAGGCATTGTGCAATTTGTAAGGCCAAATACAACTGAAAATAAGAGAAGAGACTTCTTTATTTTTCTCAGGGCACTTACTTTAGAAAACTTGTAAGTCCTTTCTTTGACTCTTTGAAGTGTATGTAAATCTTTTGAAATGTAAAATAAGCCTCTTGCCATCTTTAAGACCCAGAAATGTCTTTTTCAAGGACCTGGGAGCCATTCCTTTCTTTATTTTTGTTTTTTCATTGTTAAATATATTGGAGTGACTGGTTAACAAGAATTACATAGGTCCCAGGTGTACAATTCTACAATACATCGTCTCTGTTGCATTGTGTGCTCACTATCCAGTGTCAGTTCTCCTTCCATCACCATGTATTTAAAACATCATCATCAAGGAAGATAGTGCCTCATTTCCTGGTCTCTGGGGGCGGGCGGGCGGGGGGGGGGTGCTGTAGAAGCCTAACTACAGTGGGGTCCATTGCTCCAAGTTGCAAAACTACCTCCAGTCATAAAGATAGTTTATTTGGCTAAAGCTAATTAGAAAACACAGATAGCCACCCCAATTATAGGTGAATTAAGATGAACTGTGTATGACAAATGGTGCTGTCAAGTTGTTGTATTTGAGGACTGGTTAATGTTCGTTTTGAGAACTTGTAATGGGTTGTATTTGGGTGGCCACATGAAAGGTTAAGATTTCTGTCTTTGCAGTCCCTTAGCAAACTGTGATGCACATCACATTCTGGCTTAATGTTTATTCAATAACAAAACTTTCTGCTCTACTTTTGTGAAACATTTTCTGGATTGGCAGGAGGTTTTGTTTTTGATTGTCTTTCTCCAGTTTATATTTGCTGCATTAACATGTGCTATGTAGTTTAACCCTATGAGGTATGTATGCATTTTTCTGTCACTGTTTTAGAATAGGAAGCTCAAGTTCAGAGAAAGTGACTTAAAAAGTTTACACAACTTGTAAATGCAGAATAGGATTTGAAGCTAATTTTTTCTGGTTTCACAGTCTTTTATTTTATTGTACCACATTTCTCACAAATAAGACGTATCACTTATTTATTTACATGTTTCCATACTGCATTCAATAACATCAACTTGTTTCCAAAGTTTACTTCATTCAATTGACTTAGGGTCCTTAAACCTTTTCATTTATGCCTGGAGCAGTAACCCTGTGGCGACACTCCACAGTATCATTGTATCTGGTAGTGACCAGCATACTTAACCCCCAAAAGAATAAGTTTAAGCCTTTATTTTAAGTACTTAGAGCTCAAAGCAACCACAAACATTTGGATACTACTTGTTAAACTAATATCTTCTTCCAATTAAAATAATTGGTAATGCAACACATAGACAATGCACTGTAGAATTGGAACCTCTGTAATTTTTCCCCCCATCGTCCCCTCCCTGCCCAAATCTGCTTTAGCAATATTAGCAATGTAAACAAACCAAAACTGACTACTTGGTAATTTTTATTTTTTTGCCTCAAGTTCTGCATTAAAATATTGGTATCACATTGGAAGTACTCACAAAAATCAAATAGCATTTCCTCACTAAAGAATTCCTTGTAAGAACTAAACACTAATGTTTATGAAGACATAACATTCCTAAGTTAAACATAATTGATTTTAAATGATTATGCTAATACATTTTTAATATTTCTTTTCTGTTTCTCCCTGTGCTTTTCTCTTTATGAAGCAATTAAAATGTTTATTTTAAACTCTTTTTTTAATGATCTTTGTGCTAAGGCCATAGAAATTCAAAATGTCGAAGTATGTAAGCTGTTTCTTGCAGTTTTCAAATAAAATTCCCACAAGAGAGGAAAACTCAGGAGCTGGCTATTCTGAAGATGGAGATAGAAAAGGCATAATCATATGAGGCACCTGCTTCAGGTGAGGTCTGCACAAGGTGTCCAGGCAAGGGATGGTTCTTCTCGGTCAAGAAGAAGGGATCTTCTACTACTGGCCTGGGGTTCAAGTGTCTCACGTTCTTCATACAAATGCATCTTTCTCAGATATTAGGGTCATACTTTTTTCCCTTTTAGGGCCCTGGTTTTGATGCAGGAGTTAATGTCAATACTGTGGATTCAGTCTCCTTGCAGGTATGCTACCAGCACCATTGAAGTCTGAATCTGATTTTTATTATAACACACTTAAATCTACAGAGAGTCTTAAATGCTGCCAGACAGCTTTCTGACTTTCACAGCATGGCTTGAACTGATTTGAATAACCCAAACCTATCTTTTTCCTGTTCAAAAGAATCTAAAAACAGTTAATCAAAGGCAGACAATTCTACAGAGCTTATAAATTACCTGTGACCCCAAACCTTTCAAGTGTTATCCCTACCTCATAAGCTAATGCTTCACTTTGGCCTATAACTTGTCCCAAACCACCATGGGCTACAGCGTCATCTGTGATTACCAGCCCCCATCGAAGGGACCCTGACCTGTGGGTCACTCCGAACAACCACCCATCTTAGCCTGAGGACTCGCCCAACCTGTGGATCTCCTTTCTAAGTCTTCTACTCACTGGACCAGCTGTTTTAGCCTGGGTGCCCCATAACGCAGAGCCTGAGGCAAAGGCCGGCTTGCAGATAGAGTACTTTAGATTCCAGAGACCCAACGTTGAGGGACTGGGAAGAATAAGTGAAGAGAGGTGGGGAAGCCTACCTATTTCAAGGCACAGCATTGGGATGGTCACTGTTGTAGGAAACGGCGACTCAGTTCTGTCAGGGACTGAAAAATGGTGTCAATTTCACCTCAGAATTTTTAATTCAAAACATGAGAGAAGTTAATATTTGTCTAGGAGCCCCTTTATTTTCTGTGGCTGCTGTAACCAATCACCACAAATTAGCAGCTTAAAACAACATTCATTTATTATCTCACCGTCCGTAGGCCAGGAATTAAGGCGTTGGCGGGACTGCTGTCCTCTCTGGGGACCCTGCAGGGGCCCGTTTTCTTTAGGTTACTGGCAGAATCCAGTTCTTGCTTCTGATTATTTTCAGAGCATCCGAGTTTTCACCCAATAGCATCTTCCTACATCCTGAAGAATTTTCTGTAGCATTTATTGTGCCATTATGCTGTCAATGAGTCTTCTTAGTTGTATCTGAAAATTTGCCTTCATTCTTGAAGGAAACTAGCCGGAATATCTAGGATAATGATATCGTAGGACCCTAGTTTGACACGTAAGAAGAATTGTTTCCAGCCCTACACGCTTCACGGTTTCTGATGAGAAACCAGCCATTAATGAGATCGCCGTCCCCATGTGTACTATGTTGTTTTTTTATTATTCCTTTAAAGGGTTGCTTCTTGTCTTGGCTTTTCTCATTTTGATGATGATACACCTCATTACAGGCTCTTGGTGTTTCTTCTGCTTGATGTTTATAGTATCTATTTTTTGAAAATTTTTCTATCTCATCAAATTGGGAAATTTTCAACTATTTTTCTGCCCCATTCTTTTCTCTTTCTGGTACTTCAATTACATGTGTATGAGACCATTTGGTATCATCTAATCAGTTCCTAAGACTTTGTTGGTTTTTTCCTCAATCTTTTATTTTAGCTTCCTGTTACTTGCCTTGGACAATTTCCAATTTTTACTGATATATCCATGGACAAAACAAGTTTTGTTTTACTTAATTTGTGATCATTTTAAGAGTTATTGTAGAGCTATTATAAAGTGTTGCATTTTAGTTCTAGTCTTTGTTCAACTCTGGGTCTGACTTGATTGATATTTTCTCCCTTGACAATACTTTTTATCTTCTTGGTATTTCTCATGTAGGATAATTCTGGGTTATAGTAAAGGTATTATAAATGTTAAGTTGTGGAGATTCTAGACTCTGTTATTTTAGCAGGTAATTGGCTTGGTTAGAATTGAACTATAAGCTCTGTAGTACTGGGTACAAGATATCTGATCTTGATTTATATCTTTTGCCTTTAATTCAGCTGCTTTGAGTCTATTTTGCTTTAAGCATGTTTGGGTTCAGTTGGAGATATGGATAGGAGAATTTGGGTTTTTATCACTTCAGAATTCCCATGATTATTTCCATGTTTGATATTGTCTGCCTTCATTTTTCTGGTCCCCAGACCAGGAAGAGAGTGAATTTCTCTACATGAGCCCCTCTCACCCATGGGTGTACCATGTAGGCTGCACTCAGTCCCTGGTTAAAGGCAGTGAAAGGTGGGGACGTAGTTGCGGAGCACACCATATTCCCCACTCCAAGAGTGTGTGTACTTTCCATCGGACCCTGGCCTGTTCTTCCTCCAGTATCTCAGATAGTTGCTTTTTGTATTATGTCCAGGTTTTATAGTTGTTTTCTGCAGAAAGGTCCATCTGGTAGATGAAGTCTATCAAACTTAGAAGTAGAAGTTCTAGTGTAATCTGGGCCTGGGCTATAAAGAACACATTGGTTATCATTTGGTCCCTTTTTATTTGCCTCTCAGAGGCAATATTCTAAGGACATGGGTTCTTCATATACCCTGGGGTCCTTCCATGCACAGAGAATATGAACACCATATGCTAGTGGGTTTATTCTTAACATTGAGTCACAAATTCTACACGAACAAAACTATTCTGACTGATAGCTTCTTTACCTGCTTAGTAGTAAGAACATAGTCCTCACTCATTCATTTATTCATTCCCTCATTTTACAAATATTGAGTGTCTACTAAAAGTCTGGCACAATGCTATATTTGGGGTTACAACAGTGAACAATATATACATGGTCTCTGCAATTACACAGTTTATGTTCTATTAGGAAAGACATTATAATAAAATGTGATACAAGATAGGGAGAGTGCAGGATATTATAGAAACACACTTAAAGGACTTATAATCTAGCCAAGGTGTCTAGTAATGACTCCAAGCTGAAGTGATGTTCAAGTTGATACATGAAGGATAACTTGGAATTCTCCAAGTGAAGGAGAAGAGGAAAGAAAAGAATAGTACTTGCAGAGAAAACATCATGTGCACAGGCCCTTAGGAAAGTAGAAATATGGAAGAGTCAAAGATATAAAAGAAATTCAGAATGTGAGGGAAAAGGTCATGCAATACATGGGATTGAAAGGACTGGGGAGGGGGTTAGGCCATGTTTTCTTCTCTAAGTGATGCATGCTAGATTTTCTCCAGATCTAATATGTCCCATACTCTCTGCACTGAAGGCCAAAATGTATGGATCCTATTAATGGTTTCTGTGCCTCTGGTTTCTGGTTGTATTCTGCCAATGAGGCTCCCAGACAGTAGACTGGATAGAGAGAGGAAGGTGAAATCAGTATGTTCATTTTCTACTGTCCTGCTGATGAAAACACCTTGAAGTAGCTTTGTTCTATAGCTCCTCCTACTCTCAAGGAGACTTCTTTCTACCTGATTTTCTCCTTTTCAGTCTTGGGATAACAATAATCCCAGACTCTTATACTATCTGCAAGGTCAGGAATGAAGAACTGCTATGCAGGAAGAGGGATTCATTATAGGAATAAGACTACACAGTTGTGGCTGAGGCTGGGTATATAATGGTCCAAAAGGGAGAGTTGGAACATTAGAGAGAAGTCACAAATCGGCCCCTCTAAAGCACAGGTACTGGTGGAAAAATTGGAGCTTGTCAGGCCATCTGGGACACTAGTCACATATCAGCTGCTGGACCGAAATGATGGCGAGCTGGGGGAGGAGTCTCCATCCACTGGTGAGCCAGGGGTCGCTATTGGTCAGCAGGGTCAGCAGGTGGGAAGAAGAGCTGATGTGGGGTGAGAAGAAGCTGGAACCCACCTGCAGCTCTGTATCTGTCCTTTACCCATCTAAAACACCCACCATAAGATTGTAATAGCCAGTGACTCACTGCTGCCTTCCAAATCTCAAAATAAATTTACCTTCTGGTCAATTCAAATCCACAACTTACAGCAAAGGAGAGTCTGGAACACGTGGTTGTAGCTTAGGCATACTGACACAGTACCGTTCCAGCACACGATTCCATATGCGTTCCCTATGTCAAAACCACAACTTCCTAAATAAGCCTTCTATAAAATCCACCTGAAGTGATATTAATTTGAGTGTGCTATCTCTTTCCCAGTAGGACCCTGGCTGGTACACCATTTAAACATGCTTGGATTTATCCTCAGAAAAATTAAAAACCATTGGGTTTCATGCAGGGCAACGAAGGGACAGATTTGGTTGTTGAGGACTTATTTTACAAGCAGTATATAAAGACTGACTGAGCCTGGGGTTGTGTTGGCTATAAATGTAATGGAAAATTCAGAGTCATGGAGATTAAGAACAGTTAGGAATCTTTTGCAGATATCTATGTGAGTGGCAGTGGTGGAGAAAACAGTCTTAAAAGGTGGTGATATCAGTAAAAATGGGTGCATTTGATGGCTAATAAGAGAGGAGAGAGAGATTTGGTCTGTGAAGACTAGTGTAATAGGTACCAGTGAGGGAGATAGAGTTGCTGTCATACCTAATGGAAACATTCAGAAATACACGCTGATCTGGATGAAAACTCCAACTTCAGAGAAGTGGGCATACCTTAAATCAGGCATGTCCAACCTTCAGCCCAGGACGGCTTTGAATGCAGCCCAACCCAAATTCTTAAAACATTATGAGATTTTTTTTGCAACTTTTGTTTTTTTTAGTTCATCAGCTACTGTTAGTGTAGTTTATGTGTGGCCCAAGACAATTCTTCTTCCAAGGGGACCCAGGGAAGCCAAAAGTTTGGACACTGCTGCTTTAAATAGTACAATGTGCAAAGATGTAACTTATATATTCGTCCTAAGGCCGCCCCCTTTCAGCCGATGGTAGGAAAAAAAGGAAACTTGCCTTTCCGAGGTTACTTCCTTCTGGCCTGAAGCAGCCTATTTCAGTTTCACTTAACATTCTTGGGTAACCAGTCAGCCTCTCTAGGTTTCGACCTGTTTCTCTCTTCCTTTACGCCTCCCAACTTGTGGAGAAGGTGTGTGGACAGCCGCATCATGACGGTATGGGGGAGGCATCTGGGGGACATGCTGGTTTTCTCTGTGGGCTCTGGTTGAACTTGACTGCAGCCACTGCAGCAAAGCCTGGGCTTTAGAGCTTCGAGCATGCTCTGTTGGCCCAGACAAGGCATGATGGCTTTGCTCACTGACTGTGTTCTTGACTGAGTGGTTGAACCTTTGAAGCCTGGCCTCAGCACCATCTAATTAAGCAGATGAGTGTTCTCTTTCTCTCCTCTGATGTCATTTTTGTTTCTTGTTACGATGTAAGGTCTTCCACAGCTACTCATGGGAATTTGAGAAATTCTGGATTCTTTGAATGGACAAGCATAGAAAGTTGGGTTCCATCTTACAGGACCATCTATCCAGACCCACTTCTGTGCTTAACCGCTCTCTCACTCCTATGTCACACTGGAGAAAGCAAGGAGGTATACTGCCAGCTTGAAAGTATGACAATTCCTCAGATGTTTTTCTTCATACTGTTTTTCCTCAGAATTCCCAGGGTTATCATTCCCCTAGTTATATCCCCCCAAAACTCTCTTTCCAGTCCCAAACCCCCAAATTTTCTACTTCTCTTCTGCTCAGGTGGGTTCTTTTTCTTTCGTTATATTAACTATCCTTTCAAAAGTAATACTTATAAAACTCAATCAACCAAATTTGAGGTTTAAATACATAAAAGGGAGACTTTCTCTTTTGCCATGGTCTAGCTACTGAGACCATTGGAGAACTATGGATTGAAGGAATTAAATTTGCAACCAAAGGCTGAGCATTACTGTCTTTGTTTTAAGCTACATCAGCCCTTGCACTGAAGCAGAGTGTCTAGAGTCAATGGCTGAGGTATCCAAAAGGCAAGGGGAAGAAAATAACACATGACTTTGATATATATATATATATATATATATATATATATATATATATATATGTGTGTGTGTATAAAGAACAGAATCAGCTGCCCATTCAGGATGATGGCTGAAATTTGTCATTTAGCATTACATGTTAAATGCATGTGGAAATGTATAGAGAATTGGAAGCCTGAAATGATGGATGATTTTGGTTCTATCTCTACAGATTTTTGGGATGCACCTTTATAATTTTTATGTTATGACACCTAGTATTACATATTTTATGTAAATTTAAACCTCTTTTTTTTTTTTTTTACTGGGTTGCAGCAAACAGATTACTTTTGCTTTTCTCCCTAGCTCCAATGAAATGGAGACAGGAGTTCTTACATTATATTTTCATATTGCCTAACCCTGAGCTCTCCCCTTTTTAAAGGATGTCCTTTAAAAAGCAATAATCCAAGGTACTGAACTAAACTATTTATTTAATTCAATAGGGAAAGTTGATACATTTAGAAAAAAGCATTTATTAAAATTTTTTTTCTATTTTTTTAAACTTAAATTGGGATAACATTGATTAATAACATTATGTCAAGTTCAGGTGTGAGCACACAGTCTTCATTTATTTGAAAACTTTGGTATGAAGGTGGGTATGTTCGGGCAGAAAGTGTGTGTTTCTTCATTTGGAGTTGCCATTCACAAGGCATACAAAGCAATTGCACAGAAAAGAGGAGACTGACAGTAAACAACACCAGATTCTGAACACATTAGCATTTAAATATTATTCCTCCTACGACGCACATTAAAGCCTTTTCTTATTGAAATTTGATGATTTTTAGAAGTTTAGTGGTTCTTTTGTCACTCCAGAATTCAGTCAAATTGAATTGAAATATTTAAATATGCCAGAAACACATCAGAATGAACAGGTTGAGGAAGCTCCTTTCCTTTTGGAAGAAGTAAGTTGCCCTAGAGTGTTAAAAATCTTTATTAAAGATTCCAGGAGGCTGTCCACTTGCTCTTTGTGATTCTGACATAAGCTAGCCAAACTTCCAGTTTCTGAAGGCTCACTGAAAAAGAGGTGCCTCTTTGTGACTTAAAGTGGGACCTCTGATGGCTCAGGAACAAACTAAGGAGAGAATTAGAAAGACACTGGAATCTTCACTGGACTTATTCGCTAAGCATGGTGATGTCCAAGGACTGGTTTAGCACTGGTAGCAGGCGTTTCCCCAACATGCCTAAGGAGAAGACTGCCCTACTGTGATCCTTCTTGGCACTGGCTTGGCTCAGAGGGATATTTCCATCTCCATAACACTTTGTCCCCAAATCATTTCTAAGAAAATAATATAGATTTAAAAAATGTAGGAAGCCTCAAAAAAAGTTTAAAGCCATTGCCTTATAGGAGGGACATAGGTCAAGAAGAAGACAGGTTTTAGGAAGTGTAGGAAGAGTTACAGTGAGCCACTTGGTACAGAAATATATAAGAACATTATTGAAAACACATTTCTAAGATTACCTTGGAATTGCAAAATTAATTTTTCTTCAAGTGAGAGCACACTCTATTTCTAAATATAGGGGACTGCCCAGTATACTATGCTCGGATAACAGATTAATGCCAAGTGTGAAGTAGCTGGTTGAGGTAACTGTCCAAATTGCCTAACCAGACAGTCCCTTTTTCAGGCCCAAGGGATTCAATAAAAATGTCAACACCACATTGCACAGAGTAGGGTGTGAATGCAAGTGGACTGGAGAGAGGGTTGGATGTCTCTCCCTTCTTGGCCATGTATCAGCTATGGCAGCCACGTTTGATGATCCACTTTGATGGGCAGGGTGGCAGTAGTGATAGTCAGGAAGAAAACAGCGCTCTAAGTCCACCCAATTTCATAGACAGAAATGTGATCAATTGTTCCTGTCTCTCACTTGGATGGTGTCTTCATTGTTGTAGACTGGTATGACATCCCCATTAATTATGCTTACAACTCATCTCCTTAAACTACTTGACAGGGAGAAAATATTTTCAAATTCCAAAATGTGTTTTTGGCTTTCAATTGCATTAAGCAACTGAGGAACACCACTGCCTTAAACATGGAAATTTTCTAATACACGCGTGAAATTTTCAAAATTATAGTATCCTGGAGTTAGTTCTACCTCATGCTTGACATGATGTTTCATCTATTTTTACAATGTGAAATTATCCTTTTAAGGACAAAAAAAATAGTTCCAGTGTGAAGAAAATGAATAGACATTTAGGGGCCAGGAGAACACCTGAGAGGACGATGCATAGGCTTGAGAACAGTTTTCTGGACCGTTTTGATTTGTAGTCTTCCCAGATGCTAATTAGAAGGCCTGGGGAAATTGAAAACACCATCTGATATATTATTAAAGCTAATTTGTTTTTGTTAGGGAAATAAAGAATAATTATAGACAGCACTAACAGAAACAGCCTTTATCAGCTTGATTAAATGCTGCTTGTGACAATTTGCAAATGATTTGCCACTTGGTGCTGTGCTGGTTGAAGTGGCTGGTGTGGTCAGTTGACCATTTTATTGATCTTTCCTGTAGCAATTTTCCTTCTGGCACATAATCCTAGAGAAAGACGGGCTTTGTTCTGAGGGAGAAGACGGTGTATTCCCTTCATTACTAACTCTGCTTTCGCTCTAAATAATCATATAGCTATCATATTCCTTCTCATATTCTTTTCCAGGTTGGGAAATGTGCTTCAATATAGTACTTAGTTATGGCAACAAACTACAGAAATGATCCCAGAAAGTATCGTCTTAATATAGTACGTAGTTAGATTGTTTATCAAATATCTTCACGAGTCCCTTTGCCCATCATTCTAATATCTGCTTCAGGTCTTAATAGTTAGAGGCTCTTGGAGTTGTATCCCTAATTAAATACTCTCTTTCATAGTCTCTGGTTTACTTGTGGCTTCTGTTGCTAATAGCCACTGTGTACTGACCCCAGTAAGTGTGTATTTGGGATATGTCAGCTGCCACCAACTTCTGATTATCACTGAAGTTTATACATTCAAAACTCCCAACAGAAAAGATGTTATTGGGTGAGTTAGATACTTTTGACTGCATTGGGGTTCTCTGTCATGCCAGTCACTTCAGATGCTACTGGCCATAAAGACTGGCTGCCAGTGGGGGAGTCAGATCTCTGTTCTACTCTGCTTTAGCTGGGATGGCCAGGTCACATGGTCAGTCTACCTTTTAAGGAGCTCTGATAATGCACATAATAGACTCTTAATAGACTCCTCCTTGATATGCACAGAAATATGAAATCTTGAATCATAAATCACAGCTGCCACAATGGAATGTTTGGCATGTTTTAGATTCTGAACTAAATGCCTCTTAAAACACAACAGTCCCAGGACAAAGTATTACTATAATCAAGGAAATTTTGCCTCACAAAGGTTAAATAGGGTGTAAGTCGTAGAGCCAGGGCTTGAACTACATTCTAAGTAATTTTAATATTAATTTTCTTGCCTCCTACACTATACTGTATCTGAGGTGATGGGAAAACAAGCTACGAGGAGTTGGCTATGCTTTTGCTATCAATTTGCTACATATAACACTCAAAGTCTTTTAATAGGTCAGTTTTCTCATCTGGAAGAGTTTGCTATGATCAGGCAATGATACATTCTTTCTTAAAACAGAATCTGTATGAGGATTGAATGAGAGATTTATGTAAAGCTTCTAATACAGTTCTTGGCACAAAACAGATCCTCAGTACATTATTATTGTTGGGTTGTTAATCTACTGCCTCCAGGTAAAATGTCATGATGCACAGATTAGTTATACTCCAAAGGCAAAACACAAATGCCATCATTCTCACTGAAATTCTCTTGTTACCAATGGCTTGTTATATTTTATCATTGATTATTTCTCTTACTTCTTTCCTAGGCAGGGCCTTTAGGCATATATAGTTAAGTTGTCTGCCTCTCCCTGGGGTAAAGAAGAGACTCTATAAAGTACTTGTTGGCACTGAAGAACTTTAACCCTTAAATTAAGTCCTCAAATAGGAATGCAATAGCTAATCGTAATGAGAAATTAAATCATTAGCTCTTCATTCTTCCAACCAGTATTGATTAAATATACTTGCCATGTGCTAGATGCTGGGGGCACGCATTAAGACATTAATGTGTAATCTGTTGTTTTAATGTGAAATCGTATTGGAGTCTAATGCAAATAATCCTCAGCTTATCTTAAAAATAAACTGACTCATTCATTAATTATTATCTCTAGCTTATCCTTTTTTTTTTTTGAAATGAAACAAAGAAATAGTTTATTGAAAAGAAAGTATACTCCAAAGAGGTAGGAGTGGGCTTGAGCAAGAGAATGGCTCAAGAGCTCTAGCTTATCGTTTTTATACCTGGTCTCAACTCAGGGACTCATCACCAGTGATTTACAAATGGAAAATTCCACAACATATAGTATACTATGGGTGATTTCTAACTTCTTCCATCAGCCACAATAAAAAATTGTGATGAGTAAATATGGTCATATAAAAAACAAAGTATATAATACTCACCTGGCAGGGGAGATACCATGATCACGAAGGTGGTTTTCCCAGGGCGAGCCTTAGCCATTGCACTCCGGATGTGCTGACCCCTGCGATTTCCCCAAATGTGGGAAACTTGACTGCATAATTTGCAGGAGTGGGGGGACTGCGTAAAAAAACAAAACAAAACATAAAAAACAAAGTATATAATAAAAAACAAATGAAGAGCCATGCACAGCAAGTGCTGACTTCAGTATTTTTGCCTTTTGAGGACTACAGATAATTCATATCCATGGACATGTTATTATTCTAATTATGTATGCTTCCAGGTTCAAGGGGTCAGTCTTTTTAAAAAAAGGTATAATTACAGCCTGAGGAACTAGTCTACATATTTATCTAAGTATTATAAGGCCTAAATATGTTAAGAATCAGAACAAGCCAAATTTGAGATATTATTACCTTGCTACTTTAAAACAAGAACTTCTGTTTTTTTGGTTGTTTTTTTTTTTTAAATGTGCCCAGGGAAACATTTTTTCTTGAAGCTATTCTGCTGCTTATCTGTAAAAAGTGCATTCTGGGCTTGATATCAAGGTTTGAGCTGGTTGTTTCTAGTTGTTAAAGTGGAAAACAGATTCAAATCTTGGTTTGCATCCAATAATCCCGTATGTTTCATTTAGCCAGGACTGAGATTTATATCAGTGAGAACCCTTTGCAAAGGTTGGTTTTGATTAGGCCCCAAAAGAAAAGGCACTTTAGGATCTGTGTGTGTGTGTGTGTGTGTGTGTGTGTGTGTGTGTGTGTGTGGTTACACTTTTACATTTGCATTTATATTAAAAATCACAGGCTGCTCTCATGTTCTTTCTGTTCCTTAAAGTACAGGGGTTCCGTAATCACGGGAGCTCCCTTTTTATATAGGAGTTAGAAGCAAATGTCTAAAGATACAGCAACATGTTGGGCCAGTCACTTCTGGAGCTCTGGATGAGAAGAATGCACCAGAAGGAGAAACACAGTATCATCAGTCCCGGTCACACACAACGCTGTGTCCCTGGCTCCCGCAGATGACAATCGAAAAGGGCGGAGAAATTCTCTAAATAATGGTCATCATTTCTCCCTTCCATGTTAGAAGGCCTTATTATATTTGTGCCCAACAAGTGTGCTCATCAATGAAAAGAGTCTTGTTGTTTGGTTTGGTTTGGTTTGGTTTTGACCCAAAGCAATCACCTCTGAGTTGGTACTTTAATGCATAAGTACTATACAGAAGACAGTGTATTGTGAAAGAACTCATGGAACGGACAGCTAAGAAAAGACGGGCAGAGTGGACGTTAATTTTAAATAGCGTATGATAATTAATGCACAGGTAGCTTTAACAAGTGGCTCCTAGGTGTCACCGCCACCAGAGGCATCAGAGAAGTTCCTCCTCTCTCCTCCTTTCTTTTTAAATACAGGTTTCAACTAGACAGTGACTGGCTCCAGGGATCTGTGTTTTGTTAAATTCACAAAGTGACTTTGCTGGCTGGCCAGTTTTGGGAAACACTGGCCTATGGCAACAAATAGCATAGGAGTGCTCACTGGAGAGGAGTGGTTAGAAAAGTCATGATTTGGAAAACTAGCATTTGAGATTATCCATGAAGTATAAATAGATTTAGTTATAATAACTAGGCAGCAAGACATGGAAAGAATGTTTTAGGAAGGGGCAAAAGAAGAGGGAAAGACTTCAAAGGCTGGAGGATGGGGAGTTACACCTTCAGTGACTGGATCAATTTGGAGCAGAAAAATCAAAATAGAGTCCAAGTGGACAAGGTAGGTGGGGAAAGATCTTAAACAACTTTGGATACTATGTTAAGAAGTGTGTAACTTTCTCAGATACCTTCCATTCATTTCTGTCTCTTGTGGTATATTGGCACTTTACAAAATGTTTTCATTATTGTTTTATCTGCATTGCTTTTACAACTAGTCACAAAATCTCACTAAAATATTTCACATTAACTATATTGTTACAACAGGACTTTATGAAATTTATATTTTCCTGAATGCTGTGATACAAGGGCTAAAAGAAAGCTTCAATTATTCCTGTTAAAAATTTTATTTAAAACAAACATTGGCTGAGATAATTTATAATAGCGTAAATATGCATAGATGATTTGCTTATTTCTTAATTTTTATAGCTTTTATATTTTCTGCTTTATTGAGGTATAATTGAAAAAATTGTACGATATTTAAAGTTTATTTGTGATTTGATATATATATATATATATATATATATATATATATATATATACACACACACACACCTATATACATACATATATACACACACACACACATGTTTTGAAAAGATTTCCCTTATCTAGGTATTATATTCATCAATCCACATTTTATTTATTTATTTGTTTGTTTATATGTAAAATATGTGTGTGAGAACATTTAAATTCTACATGAATATAAGTTAAAAAATAAAATAGAAATGGGATACCATTCAGGAATTAGAATGAGGTATCTACTACTTGCACCAATAAGAACAACGCTTTCAACAGGGATATGTTCAAGGACTTCAGTTCTGAGAACTTTTGTTTAAACCTTTTTTTCCCTTTCTTTTTGCAGTCCTCTCTTTTTGGAACTCCTTGCACTCAGATAATAGACCTTTTATGTTGATCCTCCAATTATTTTGTTTTTCCTATTGTGTATTTCTTGTCCTTGTTAATCTGTTAGATATCCTTGACTTTATCTTCTAACCCTTTCATTAAGCTCAATGCATATATCATCAGATATCTAATCTCCAAAGTCTCTTTGTATTTTCTGATTTCCCTATTTAATAGCATTTTACTCTTCTCCCTTATCATCTCTCAGAGGACATTAGTGACAGAACTATCAAAACTTGTACTGCTCTCTACTGTATTGCTATTTTTCTTCTTAATTTTTTTCTGTCTTTCATATCAGAAGCATTTTATTTCCTTTTCCTCCCAAGTGTATTGCTCTCACCCACAGTCCATGTTGAAGACACAAAGATTTTTAGAAGTATTGTGACTTTAGCCAGTTTGTCAACTAATAGGTTTCAAAATAAAGAGTTTAGATGATCAACTTGACTTTTGGCAAGAAGGACCTTTAAATATACTTTCTCTATGGGGACTTCAATTGTTTTTTCTAAAGAACCTTCTAATCTCCTGACTGGCCACCAGTGTTCCTAGAACTGGGTGAAGGAAGGTGGCAGGTGATGGGCAGGAAGGCCGGAGTCGGGGAGGCCTCATCATTCACTGGTAGACTTGCATGCATACCTTCTCTCGTCAGTTGGGAGCCTCAGCTCATACTCACCTGTGCCTGTTGTCTCGAAATCTGGTGCCACCTCAGTTCAGTTCCCCAGATCCATATCTACACATTTTCTTCAGGAGTAGGGGAGGGATAATTGCTTCTTGCTTTGGAGTGGGTATGTGGATATGAGTCAACTAGACTTATTAGACTTTCAAATATATCTGGTTCCAGCCCTTTGTGTCATCCTTGACTTCTGTGTGCCTGTTGATTCCAAATCTTGAGTTTCTCTGGGATTCTTTAGGATGAATCAGCTTGCTTCTCCTTATGTACAACTGTAGACAGCACCATTTCACTTAAGTCAGATATTCTTCTGTTCATTTTCCATCTTGTAAAATTTTGGTGACCTCTCTTGACTATTGTTCTCTACTCTCGAGTTTTTTTTTCTCTCTCTCTCTCCTTTTTTGGATGCATACTTTTAGATCCCTTGCTGTAATTTCAGTTAAGTTTCTGAATTAAACAGAGATGATAACTCATAATAAAGCAGAGATAATAATTTATAATATAATCTATGTTTAGCAGAGTATCTCCAATAATTTTCAATGGTCTTTTATGGAAGTGTCTACGTGGCTTGTAGAGAGTTAGGTCTGGATTTTCGTGTTAAAATTCTATAGTTGTCCTTTCTGTCTTGGGATAAATATTTTCTTAATAAATTTTCAGAAGATGGTTTCCTAAATGTCCCCAAGTAACTCTCAAGTAGATTTTTTCTCCCAATTGGCTGTCGATGAGACTTACATTTCCATTCTCTGCTGTCTTGAGTGTATCATCCTCACGTCTGAATAGGGCAGTTTCAACCATCCTTGATGTCAAACAGCAGGAAAGAAGTTTTTGTGTGTTACTCACATACACACAATGGCATAGAAACTTATTTCCTGGCCAGTTAAGATCAGCATTTGCCCCAATTTTACAAGGTATCAATGGAGCTGGGAAAGGGCAGAGTAGTTCCTATGCTTTGTGAAGACATAAGCACTGCAGAGAGAGAGAATAAATAAAGTCAGGTTCCTTTAATTTCTGGAGGTGTGGCCCTATAGTTAACACCTCTAAGCTCTTTTTTTGCTTGGTTATATATTCATATATCCTTTCTCTATTTCTAAACAAGCATTCTTTAAAATCATTTAGGGTGTGTTTTAACTTTGTTTTATGTTGTTGTTGTTATGTTATTACTAAGATTTTGCTTATGTTTCTTAGCAATGGGTGAGACTACACTGACATGTGAACTAGCCCCAACTGCACATTAAGGTCTATTATATGCCATGTTCTGCTTCCTCATTGGTATTGCTGGGCTTCTTGGGTATAAGGAGATCCTGTCTATGTTTAACATGTATTTATTTTCTTCCAAAGACACACATTAACCCATATACAAAGCATTTATAATGAGGCTGAGGTTCATAATTTAAGGTGATTATTGGGATACGGGGGGGGGGGAATGATGTTAGTGTTTGTGACACGAACAAACTCCAATTAAAGTGAAAATTATTTTGAAGGTTATTATGGGGGAAAGGACTATACAAGGGGATAAATAAGAACCTTATTACTATAAACAGGTAAAGCCCAGGTGCTCCTTGAGTTCAAGTTCTGTGTCTAATTTATCCTTGTATCCCTTAAAACCATGAACATCATAAATGCTCGATAAACAATTGTTGAATAAATGAAAGAATAAAAATATTAGTGAGGTGAATCCTGCCTGTTAGAGCCTTTCCTCAGGCCAGCCTTATAGGAACTCAGACAAAGATGACAGTTTTGGGTTCTGTGTAGCAGAATATTATGACTGAGGGCTTTCTGGTCTACTGAATGACTACTAGGCCCTCGGTGGTGATCCACAGGACAATTTTTGCTGCACTGTCTGTCATCTTTTTCCCTTCATGTGTAGCCATGCTCTATATTTCTTCAAATGACACTTTGTCATTGTCTGCCTTAACTGCTTTTGCTTGGCCAACATCCATCTCCAGCAGTGTCCAACCTTTTGGCTTCCCTGGGCCACATTGGAAGAAGAATTGTCTTGGACCACACATAAAATATGCTAACACTAATGATAGCTGCTGAGCTAAAAAGAAGTCCTAATGTATTAAGAATTTGAGTTAGGTCTCATTAAAGCTGTCCTAGGCCACAGGTTGGACTTCCCTGAATTCTATACTTTAAAACTGCTTGGTGTTCCAAATGATAGACCAATTAAGAGAGAATTAAAATGTGCTTTAGGAAGTTACTATATTTTAATTATTGCAGTTTGTTGATTCCTTGTATTTTACTAATGTAGTTTGATGGTTTTTATACCCTGAGGCTGTTATAATGAAGCATGCATTTTTAGAAACTGAAGAAAATAAACAAATAAATTGTCTTTGCATAATTCCACATCAGATTAAATGTCATTGGAAGTTCAGTTATTGCAGGAAGTAAATGAGATGTTCTGATGTCTGCTCATAAAAATCAAGGATGGAGATTGTCTCCTCACTGAGACTCCCTGTATGAGGAGTCTTTCTGGATGGCAGGAGTGTAGGAAACAGTGATAGCTTTCATTGGGAATATGCCCACCCAAGTCGGCATGTTAACTCTCAACTTGTGTAGAAGACACAAGTTAGTCAGTCCATGTCAGTTCTGAGTGGGCAATCATGCTTGGGACAAGAAGTCAGGACATTATGCATTCAGCCCAAATCTTCTAATTTCTCTCTCTCTCTCTCTTTTTTTTTTTTTTTTTTTTGCTATTATATTATCGTTGCTACAATTTTATTATTTAGAGGAAATGATCCATGGTTATATTTATACTAATAGAATTATAATTCCACTTGATACATTATCCAGAATCTTCACCATATCTTTTTTTCTTCATTTTCTCACATATAAAATAAGGGTGGAAGCATTATCCAAAGTTAAATAGGAATATCACAGATCCAGAAGTTACCCATCTCCTGTCACTTTTCTAGCTAAAAGAATTATTTGTGTTTCTTTACAAATACTTTGGCAAATTTTAATTCGAAGAGCAAAATTAGATGAGTGAGGATGAACTGGAGAGAAGAGGTTGCCTGGGACAATTGCCTAAGGAACCAGAACTTGAAGTAATCTCATGGCAGCAGTTTAAGGGCATATCTGGCACCTCCTTTTACTTACTTGGTATTATTGCTCCCCAGGGAGCCCTCAAGTTGAATGTCACATTCCGTCTTTCACATTGTTCTCTATTTCTGCTTGACTTGGTCACTCTATGACTTTCTGACACTGCAGAACAAAATTCTCCAGTGTCTTTATAGTAGTTAACCAAGAAAAAGACGATTTAACCAAACCACAGAAGGATATGTAGTCAGAGGGACTGTATGTATATTTGCTTAGAACTCAGTCTAGGTAAGTGAAAATTTTGGAGTCTGCTTCAAGTTCTCAAAAGCTTTTCTCAGAGCTGTGATTACTGTCACTGCAGCTCCTGTTGGCTTTCCTTATTTTGAATTGTGCATTTCAGGCAGGTCTAATTCCCGGCTGTGTCCCTGTAGCCCTACTTACTAGTCAAAGGGTAGCTTTTGTTATAAATGGGTGGCCACTATCTCCTTTGAAATTGCCTAACTTTGCAAATAGAGATGAACTGCTGAAAGAATTTGTGAACTTCTAAAAGCCCATGTTTTGGATGTAAACTGCTAATAGAAAGTACTGACACATAGAACTCTCTCTTACTTCAGTGACATCAAGATAGAAAGCAAAGGATATTGTAGCACGGCCTCTATTTCAATAACTTGATTGGAGATCCAAGGAAATGAACTCATTGTCACTCTATCTTCTATGAAGTATAAAAGGACAAGAGCACAGACTCTCTTTTTAAATAATAGCTCATCTTTTTCACCACTACTTTTTGAAAAGTATGATTTTTATTTTTCTGCAAGGTGTAAAGTGCCCTCTCTGTTGCTTTGTTACAAGGCTTTGTCTTTTTACTAAAGTATATCTATTTGCCAGCCTTTAGTAGTGATTTTGAAAAAAAGAATTTTAGAAATATAGGTTGATAAAGTTAGTAATGACTCGTATGAATCTCTTTCAATTTAGGGTTAAGAAAAGGGAGTTGACAGGTTACTACACACTTCTTTCTTTGCTCCCCTGGTTTCTGTGACCAGGAATCTTATACAGTGGAGACAGCATAGCTTAGCCTTCTTTCACCATTTTCTTATGTATTTAAGGAGAATGAGGAGAAAATATAACAGGACTAGTTTTATTAAAAGAAGATTCCTCCATTTTTATAATATTACCATTTTAAAAATGTTTAGGTCTGGTCTAGAGGGCATACATTTGCACATCTTATACGAGGGCTGTCTGGAAAGTATCCAGCCATGATGAAAAACAGAGGCATTTATGGCTTGATTTTTTTCTGCACAGCCCTTGTATTTACAGTATAACATTGTGCACAGCACGTTCTCAGTAAATATTGGCTGAATGATGAAGAAAATAAGAACAATAATCACAGAGATGCTACTTGTAAAGACCAAGCCAGGTTAAGAATCTTACTGTTCCGATCTAGATTTTCCTCCTCACACAAATTTTAGCTAAAACAAATTGCTTAGTCTTCCTTAAATATATCTTGTTTTTTTTCCTGCTTCTGTCTCTACAGATTTTACTTTACTTCAAGAGCTAGCTCAGAAATGTCCTTTTTCCATCAAGGTCTGTAGCCAGACCACTTTGATCTTCCTCATTTTAGCTGCTCAGAGAAGCCTTAGTCTGAAAGGAATAAGTTTTGACTGGGAAAGTTCTTTTTTTTTTTTTTTGCTTTTTGGTATGTGGGTAGCTCCCTGGCTGGGAATCGAACCCAGGCCGCAGCACTGACAGTGCCAGCATCAAAGCGTTAAGCCACTACACCACCAGGGAACCCCTGACTGGGAAAGTTCTTGATGGTATGATGAGGGTTCTCTGTGGGTTCCATTTGGGGCTGTGTTGGAGAGACTCAGTAACTAGAGGGTGAGAATAATTCTTCCTAAGGTATGATCTACATCAGGATTTTAAAAATACCTTAGTGAAATATAATTTACATACCGTAAGTTTCATCCACTATAAGTGTACAATTCAATGTGTTGTAGTTTTAGAACAGTTCCATCACCCCAAAGATTCCCTCCTGCCCATTTATAGTTAAGCCCCAGTTCTCCCTCCATACCCAGGCAACCACTGAGTTTTCTGTTTTAAGATTTGTCTTTTCTGAATATTTTATATAAAGGGCATCAAACAATATGTAGTTTTTGCTTCTTTCACTTAGCATATGTTTTGAGGTTCACTCATGCTGCAGCACAGTTCATTTTAATTGCTGACTAGACCACATTTTGTTTGTCTATTCACCAGTTGATGAATAGTTGGATTATTTTGTTTTGGACTGTTATGCATAGTGCTTTATAGTATTGTGCTAACGTTTAGTGGTTAACAGGTACTCGGTAAATTTAAATGTTTTATACATTATTTTTACCATGTCTGAGATACAGCTGAAATTTTAGTGCCTTTAACTTTTTTTGCCTATTCATCTGGTTTTTGCCTTATTATCCATTTTATTCTCAACTATACTTTACACTCCAAGAAATATGATCGTTATAAAGAATTAGTATTGACCTATATTTACTCACGTTTACCCTCTATTTTGTTCACTACTTCCTTCTTCCTCTCACGTTTCCATCTATGTTCATAGTCTTTGCCTAACTCCCCTAGACTCTCTTTCACAGAAAGCCTGCGGACAATTGACTCCCTCAGTCTTTGCTTGTCTAGAAGGGACAAGACACCATCATTTCATACACCTTCATTCTGGAGACTTCGGCTTGAGGTCAATTTCTAGTTTAGCGATTGTGTTCTTAGATTCCTTAAATATACTATTCCATTGTCTTCTAACTTCCATGGTTTCTTTTTTCTTTTAAGTCATATTACAATCTTATTGTAGTTCCTTTGAAATTTTGATCTTTTTCTTGGGTTGTTAAGTAGTTTTATTCCAATGGTGATTTTCCTTATTGGCTAATCCTGCTTGAATCACACATCATGAATATGTCAATACATACTGTTAGTTTTTGATAATTCTTGGTTATTACCTTTTCAAATATTATTTTTCTGTTGGTGGTCTCTACTCCAGGCTATAATTGCAAGTACATTAGATTTTTTTTCCCCATCGTGTTCTGAGAAAAATGTTCTTTTATAATTTTCTTTCCCTCTTGGAAAAAATTTCTGTTATGCTTAGGATATTTTCTATTGACTTGTTTTTTAGTTCCTTAATCCAGGTTTTATGGTTCACTTATATTTCCAAGGCTTGACTGTTCACCAAAATGAACAATCTGTTGGCTCTTTGTCTTCCTCATACCAAGAAACAGTGGAAATTTGGACTCCATTTTTCATAAGCTTTTGGCTGGTTTCTTCAGCCTGTCAACAAGCCACATGATTAAGTATTGGGCATATGACTCGTGAGAGAAAGACTATAAGCCCTTCAAACCTCTAATTTTTGACTATTTAGTAATCAATGGCCAACAGCTCTTCTCTAAATAGTGGTCCTTGCAGAATTTTCTCTCTCCATCTCCAGCTGTTCCCAAATTAGCAAAAGATACATATAACTGGCCAGTTAACCTCTCAGTTCTGGGTATTAAACACTCACTCTGGGTTTTCAACTTTCAGCAAAGTAATCACCGCAGTGAGTCTAGTTACCATATGTCACCATACAGAGTTACAGATATTTTTTTCTTGTGATGATGTTTTAGATTTACTTTCTTGACAACTTTCAAATATGTAATACAATATTATTGACTATAGTTCCATGCTATACATTATATATTTATTTTATATGTGGAAGTGTATACCTCTTGACCTTCTCACTCATCTCATCCACCCCAACACCCTTCCACTCTAGCAAACACCAATCTGTTCTGTGTATCTGAATTTTGTTTTGTTTTTTGTTTATTCATTTGTTTTGTGTTTTAGATTTCACATATATGTATAAAATTACATGGTATTTGTCTTTGTCTTTGACTGAGTTCACTTAGCATAGTAAATTCAAGGTCCACTTATATTGTCACAAATAACAAGGTTTTATTCTTTTTTATGGTCAAAGAGTATTCTATTGTATTTGTGTGTATGTACGAGGGCTGTCTGGAAAGTATCCGGCCATGTAATATGAAAAATAGAGGCGTTTATGGCTGGATTCTTTCCAGACAGCCCTCGTATACATGTGCATACCAAATCTTCTTTAGCCATCTATCTACTGACTAATATTCAGGTGGTTTCTGTATCTTGGCTATTGTAAATAATGCTACAGTGAATGTAGGGGTGCATCTATTTTTGAATTAGTGTTGTTGCTCTCTTCATATAAACACCCAGAAGTGGAATTGCTGAATCATATGTTATTCTCTCTCTCTCTTCTTTCTTTTAGTTCGCAATTGTCCACTGTATAATTTATTCACATTATTTTTTAAAATTCCATATTCCTTATTGTATAGTTATATGTGAATAAATATTGAATAGTTTTACAGCTTCCTTAAAATATGATGAAAATAGGCATTTGCCATACAAACAGCTGGTTTTTATTTTTTTAAAGGAAATGTTATTAATTTCAAAGTAGAGTTCCAAGACATTTACTACTATAGAATCCCCAGCAATGATAATTTCTGAGATATGTGAGATTTGAAACCTAATTACAAAAGGCTAAAAACCAAAGGATTCATTCCTACTTTCTCCTGTGCAAGAAGATCCCAGTGCTCTATCACATACAGAATGTTGGGCTGGTTACCGCAGACTCAATCACCCTCAGTCACCCTCAGCATCATGCTCCTGCTCATCGGGACAAAGCACCGCACTGAGGACAGCAAAGCTGCTTCCATTGGTTTCTTAGGGTTTCTCTCCAGGTCTGACTTAAGACTTGCACCACTCCAACTTGTCTATTGTCAGGTTCATGCCACCGAACACCACACGTTCAATAAAATGGGCCTTGATAATGCCTTCAAGGTCAACAAATATTGTGGGCAGATTCCTATCCGGATAATTGGATATGCAGGTCATTGAAATGACTTTGATATATTTGACTTCAGGGAACTTCCTTTCTAATCCACTGACGTGCTGACTTATCAGGGCACAGAGGGGAATCCCTTTTGTGTAAAGGAGCAGGATTACCCACAAGTCCTCTCAGCTTTGGTAAGGTGTTGACCATAATCCTTTCCTGAGATCTCTACAACTTCTCCAAAGTTATTCTTCAGTTTAGTTGCTCTCCACTTGTTGTTTATCTTCCTATTAAATTCATCTTCATTTTCCTCTAGTTCTTCCAAAGTCCTATCTTCATGTTTTCACAATGGACTGCTGAAGGACTCGCTGCTGCTCCTCTGCCTCCTTTTCCAAATGGTTCAAACTTTCCTTTGAGGGCGTTAAGATGTCATTGCACTCGGTGTCTGCATCGGGGTCCTGCATCTTGTCTCCAAGAGCTGAAGCCAGGCCTGCCGCGGTGCTCCTGCCTCTCAGCTCTTCTGCGCACACCCATTTCCTGTAGACAAATACCCAGGAGAGGAAGTGGTGCATAATATGATGGTTCTATTTTTAACTTTTTGAGGAACCTCCATACTGTTCCATAGGGGCTGCACCAGTTTACCTTTCACCAACTGTGCACAAGGTTTTTCTTCTCTACAGCTTTGCCAACACTTGTTATTTCTTGCATTTTTGATAGTAGCCTAATAGATGTGAGGCGCCATCTCACTGTGGTTTTGATTTACATCTCCCTGATGATGAGTGATGTTGAGCATCTTTTCATGTACCTCTTGGCCATCTGTTTGTCTTCTTTGGAAAACAGATATTTAGAATTTAGATCATCTTCCCATTTTATTTATCATATCTTTTTTTGCTAATGAGTTAAGTTCTTTATATATTTTGAACATTAACCCTTTATCAACTATAAGATTTGCAAATATTTTTTCCTATTCAGAGTTTTTTTTTTTTTAAATTTTATGGATGGTTTCTTTGCTGTGCAAAAGCTTTTAAATTTGACTAGTTCCACTTGTTTGTTTTACTTTTGTTACCTGGGTTTTGGAGTTAGATTAAAAAATTCATTGCCAAGACTGATGTCAAGGAGCTTACTGTCTATTTTTTCTTCTAAGAATTTTATATGTTTTCAGACCTTATGGTCAAGTTTTTAATCCATTTTGAGTTGATTTTTGTCTGTGGTCTATTTTCATTCATTTGCATGTGGCTATATAGTTTTTCCAAATCCACTTTGAAATAGACTATTCTTTCCCTATTATGTATTTCTTGGCCGTTTTGTTGTAAATTAATTGATTATAGAATGTGTGGGTTCACGTATTTCTGGACTGTCTATTCTGTTCTTTTGATCTAGGGGTCTGTTTTTATGCCACCACCATGCTGTTCTGTTTACTATTAACTTTGTAGTATAGTTTGAAATCAGGGACAGTGATGCCTTTAGATTTTTTTGTCCTTTCTTAAGATTGCTTTGACTATCTGGCATCTTGTGTGGTTTCATACGAATTTTAGATTTGTTGTTTTTTAATTTATATACAAAACGCTGATGAGTTTTTGATAGGGATTGCATTGAATTGTAGATCACTTTGGGTAATATGAACATTTCAACATATTAATTCTTCTAATTCATGAGCATGGAATGAGTATCTTTCATCAATGCCTTGCATTTTCAGTGTTCAGGTCTTTCACCTCCTTAGCTAAATTTATTTCTAGGTATTTTATTCTTTTTGATGATACTATAAAAGTGGAATGATTTTATAAATTACTTTTTCTTATGTTCATTGTCAGTGTATAGATGTGCAACCTGCTTTTGTATATTGATTTTTAACCTTGTAACTTTACTGAATTTGTTTATTAGTTCTAATAGTTTTCGTGAGTCTTTATGGTTTTCAATGTATAAAAACCATGTTATCCACAAATAGTGACTGGTTTACATTTTCCTTTCCAATTTTCTTTTCTTTTCTTTTTCTTGCCTAATTTCTCTTTCCAGGATTTCCAAAACTATGTTGAATCAGTGTGGTGAGAGTGGGTATCCTTGTCTTGTTTCTGATTTTAGAAGAGAAGCTTTCAGCTTCTCACTGTTGAATATGAGTTTACCTGTGAGCCTATCATATATGTCCTTTATTATGTTGAGGTATGTTCCGTTTACAACTACTTTCTTGAAGTGTTTATCATATATTAATGTTGAATGTTGTCAAATGTTTTTTTTTGTATATATTGAGATAATAATATAATTTTTACCCTTGGTTTTGTTCATAACTGTTAACAGTTGTCACTTGTAATCCTTTGTATTTCTGTGGTATCAGTAGTAATGTTTCTTCTTTCATTTCTTATTTTATTTTGAGACCTCTTTTTTTTTCTTGGCAAATCTAGCAAACAGTTTCTCAATTTTATTTATCTTTTGAAAGAACCAGCTCTTAATTTCATTCATCTTTTCTGTTGTTTTTAGTGTTTAAGATGTCAGACAATTAATTTTGCAAACTCATCCTAGAAAAAGTGCTACATACCTCACTGTTGAACATCACTACGGTCACTTTTGAAGTGCTCTGCTCCCCTTGGGAAGCTATGCACCGATGCCCGTACCTAGTCCACCTGTCAAAGCAATTTTGGAACTCCTTTTCTGGAATGGCCAGCAGAGCCTAAATCTGACAATTAAGTTCACAAACTTGCTACCGTGCACTTATGTTGGCAGCACTGTACAAACAACTCAGTAAGGTGTCATAACCTTGACAAGGTACGACAAGAGCTCTGATGGCATTCCAGAGAAAGAGTTCCAAAACTGCTTTGAAGGGTGGACTAGACACTGGCATCAGTGCCCAACTTCCCAAGGGGAGTACTTAAAGGTTGACTGTAATATTCAGCAGCAAGGTATGTAGCACATTTTCCAGGATGAGTTTGTGAAATTAATTGTCTGACTTGGTATTTTATTTTTACTCTGATCTTTATTTCCTTCCTCCTCCTAATTTTGAGCTTCATTTGTTCTTTTTTACTTTTAGTTCCTTTTAGTGTAACGTTAGATTGTTTGTGAGATATTTCTTGATTCTTAAAGTAGGCCTATATAGGAATTAATTTCCTTTTAAATTTCCTTTTCCTGCATCCCACAGATTTTGGTATGTTGCATTTTCATTTTTATTTTTCTCAAGGTATTTTTAAAATTTATCCTTTGATTTGTTTGTTTATCCTATGGTTGTTCAGTAGCATGTTGTTTAATCTCCACACGTTTTTTATTTTTCCAGTTTACTTTTTGTAAGTGATTTCTAGTTTCATACTGTTTTGTTCAGAAAAGATGCTTTATGTGATTTCAATCTTCTTAAATTTATTGAGACTTATTTTTTGGCCTAACGAGTGATGCATCCTATAGAGTGTTCCATGTGCACTTGACAAGAATGTGTATTATGCTGCTTTTGGATTAAATGCTTATACACACACACACACACACAAATATATACACCAATATATTCACTGTATATTCATGTGTGTATATATATTAAATATATGTAGTCTAATAATTTAAGGCCAATATTTCCTTATTGATTTTCTGTCTGAATGGTCTATCCACTGATAGAAGTGGTGTATTAAAATCCCCTACTACTATTGTATTGCTGTGTGTTTCTTCTTTAGGTATGTTTATATTTGCGTTACGTATTTACCTATCCTATGTTGGGTACATCATGTTTACACTTTTGTTGGATTAATCTATTCATCATTATATAATGCCCTTCTTTGTCTTAAACTAGTAACTTAACTTCAATAGAATTCCTAAGCTTTATTCTTTTATTTATCCTCTCCCTCACATTTTAGGTTATTGATGTTACAGTTTGCATAGTTTTTATATTGTGTAACGAATAAACATTATTGTAGTTATGGTTAGTATTAGTATATATTTTAACTTGAGTTGTAAGTGAATTACACACCTCATGACCATATAACAGAGTCCAACTTTGTGCATTTACCATTACTAGTAAGTTTAACACTGCTTTCCGATATTTTTATGATGTTAATTAGCATCATCTTATTTCCATGCAGAGAACTCCCCTTGGCGTTTTTTACAGTTTTAGTGGTAATATATTTCCTTAGCTTCTGTTTGCTCAGAAGGGCAGCTCTGCCAGGTATAGTCTTTTTGGTTGAAAGGTGTTTTTTCTTCTTAGCAATACTTTGAATATGTCATCTCATTCTCTTCTGGACTGGAAAGTTTCTGCTGAGAAATCCACCAATATTTTTATAGAAATTCCCTTGTTTGTACCTTCTCTCTTTCCTGATGTTGACAAGCTCAGTTTTGTTTTTTTGGGGGAGTGGGCAGGGTGAGATGGGGTGTGCCACTGGCTGTGAATAGCTAGATAGGACTGCAGGCTTGGTTCCCTACCTAAGTGAGGCTGTAGGAAGGGCTTAGTGGTTAGCTGGATACCTGGTCAGGTTAACTAGATGGTCAGGACTGGGATCTGTATTTAACAGTATGTAGGCCTATGAATTACCTCCCCAGCTTTGTTGGGACCCAAATCAGGTAACAGCGTGCACTGAATATCCTGGTCAGGTGAGGCCACCAGTTTTGCTCTGCACACAAGTACTGAAACCACGGAAAGCAAAGCCATGGATAAGGGAGGACTACTATAGATGCAGGTTGTTCTTTGGAGGGGGAGTGAAGCCAGGAACAACCTATGTCACCATCGTGGTGGCATCACGTTCCTTCTCTAAGTTATTAAATCAAACATTAGTGTAGGTGCTGCTGCGAAGAGATATTAAAGATGTAATTTAAGTTCCTAGTTGGTTGACGAAGTAAGTAAAACCTGAAATTATCCTAGATGGGCCTGACCTAGTTGGAAAATCTTTAAAACAAATCTATAGTTGTCCTGAGTAAAGAGTGACTCTCATCTGTGGACATGAAAGTTTCAGCTGTGCCCTTGGGGTTCCAGCTTGCTAATGACCTTACCTTTCTCTGCCTGCTCTCTGGATTTCAGACTTACTAAGCTAGGCTCCCACATATGAGTAAGCAAATTGCTTTTAATGAACTCCTTAATATAGATGTGTTCTACCTATTAACATATAGCTATAGATATATAATCTCTCTTATTGGTTTTGCTTCTTTGGTTGAACCTGATTGACATACTTATTAGAAATACGTGAGTGTTTTTTCTTGTTAATTCCATACAAATTGTCATTGATGAAGTAATCCAATCATATCTTGGTAATCAATTTACATGTATTTCCAAACAATTTGTTATATATACATTTATCCAAAAGTTTTAGAACATTAACTCTAGCAAATTACAAATTTCTCTCATGACAAATGCTCTGAGAGGGAAAGAGACAGTGAATACATTATGCATTTTCTTAAAAAGAATGACTTTCAAGACAATGAATAACATGTGTCTTCTGGGAAAACAGGTTCTGAAGTAAGTAATTTATTCTTCTCTCATAAGTATGCTTGGATACGTCCAAACTTAAAACAACAAAAAATATCCATCAGTCTTGCTTTCACCTCAGGTATAGCCCTCATTCCTATTCTAAGATAACTGAAAAGAGTAGACTATAGTCATAGTCTTCATTTTACACTTCTCTTTCACTTCTTAGCCATTAAGATTTGCTTTCCATTCCTGAAACTCTACAAAACTGGCCCTGACTTCTTTACCATTAAATTTAACAGCTATACTAAATGATCACTTTACTTAACCCCTAAGCATCATCTAATAATATCTGACCTCTCCTTCCTTCTGAGAAACCTCTCTTTCCATTGGCATCCATGACATTACAAACTTCAGATTTTTCTGTTGTTTCCAGATTACTCTTTCTCTGATCCTTTTACTGGCTCATCAACCTCTGGCTATACTTCAGCAACTCAAAATTCAGCCCTAATTCTCCTTATTCCACCCCCCCACCACCCCCGCATATTCTCTTAGGATTATTATCCCACACGCATGGCTCCAATAATCAACCAGATACCAATGACTTTCAAATGTATATCACCAATTCATAGCTGACCTTCATATCTAACATTTCTACTCAGGTGTCTCAAAAGCACCTTTAAGGCAATGGGTCCAAATGTTAACTAATGATTTATCTTTTAGACTTTCTCTCCTCCAGTATTCCTCAGTTTAGTAATGAATATTATCCATTTGCACAATTTAAACATCTGAGAATAATCTTCATATATCCTGTTGCTTCACTGCCTCCTTCCCCGTCCCTCTCTCTTATCACTATGTGTTGCTAATTTTGCCATATAGAATCTGACTTCTCCTTTGTGTATTTTCCACTCCAATCTAATTTCAAGCCGCCTTCATCTCAAAATTAGACTGTAAAAGTCGCCTACTGAGTTTCTATGCAACGACTCTTGCTCAACACCCTCCAATTTATTTTTTTGTACTGCATGTGAAGTCTTACCCTGTTACTTCCAGGCTTAAAAACCTTCAGTGGCTTCTTAGTCACCTATATCTTCATTGTCATTTCTTGCTATTTATCTGTCCCAACAATACTCCTGTACTTTGATTTTCCACTTCTGCTCATGCTATCTCGTTGCCTACCACATCATCTCTAGCCAACATTCTCACTTAATTAATTTTTACTCATTATTTGGATTTTTAGCTCAAATGACATTCCTCAGAGAATTTCCTTATGTCCATGATCAGATTCTCTGGTCATAACCTCTCAAGCATCTGTACTTTTCCTTAATAATACGTATGTCTATGTGCTCGTGAGAAACTGAGGTGTGCCTGTTTTTCATCATTGGGTTCTCAAGTGGTAAAACAGGCATAATACATGGTAGAAACTCACAAAGTACTTGAGGAAAAACCTACATAAAGGAATGATTACATGAAGCAGCATTACATATTTTTTCCTCTTGAATGTTAATTCAAGATTGTTAATCAATAATTGCTAATTAACTTACCTTCTAAAATAGAATCTTCATACTATAAATTCTTCAGAGGCCTTAAGTTTTAGGACAGTGTTACCAATAAAAAGATAAGAGACTAGAAGAAACTTGCTTATGCATGAGAGGAATGACATTTATGGACCAATAAGATCCTAAATACAATGAAAAGAATCTTTATCCTATTCTTCGTTTCCAGATTCTTGGGATTTCAGATGCTGAATAGTTAAGTCATACAATATTACATATTTTAATTGGATAAAGTCAATAGATTTATTCAAATAGCTAGATATATCTTCAGAAGTCGCGGGTATTGCAGTGATGTGAAAGGTCCAGCACTGTCAACATACAGTGGCGCATCCTACGCCTAAGCTTTGACACTATTTTGAAATCACTCTGATGTCAAGGTCTTTGTACTCAAGAATTTATACTTTATTTTCTTCCCATGTCCTCCATCTTGGCTTTATTCAGTAAGATGCAGGACATTGAAAAAATAGACATTTGAGAGTTATACTAAGTGCCTGGACATGTTAAATCTGTGCTGTATAATCACATTTGATTTTTGTAATAGTTCAGCAAGATAGGCATTGCAATGTAATCATTTTGCAGGTAACGAGTTAGTCTGAGAAGTTAACTTGTCCTAAGTTACAAAACAAATGAATGCCAGAGTGGTGTTTTAAACACAGATCTTTCATACTCCAAAGATTCTACTCTGAAGCACTGAATTATAACTTGAGATATATTTGGGAAATGTTTGTATATAAGGATACATGTCTTATCCGCGTTGTCTTTTAATTACAGAAAATTTTTGTAGGAAGGCTGAGAAGTGGGCTGAATTCTTGCTTTAGGTTTCATATTGCATTGGACAAAAGTCAAGCTTCCACTTAAAATATAACTAAAGTATGGTGGGCTGGAAAAGGGTATTTATTCCTCCCCCTCACTATTGGTAGCAGTATTACCTATTCACCTCCACAGGGAAGAAGAAAAATGTGGAGGAGAATATTTTCACATTTATTTACATGTTCTAGTCAAGACTTAGACACACCCACCAAGATGATGTAACTGAATAATGTTTGAAGAGATTGTTTGGGAAAAGGACTAATGGTAATTTAGACTGAGTAACGTAACCATGGAAACAGCATAAAATTCAAAGTTATAATCCTCTACTCTAGCACTCTAGGTCTGTTTATGTAATTGACTTTTAGTTTGAAAATCACTTAATCTTTCAGTCTACGGTCCAATGTTTATGCAGAGCGCCTAGGTTTGGCAGTGTGTCGTCCTTAGCTAGTGAGAGAAGGATACTCTGCTTCGTCCCACTTCACAGATTCACCAGGGGCAGCAGGGATTGTACCTGGCCACACACACACACACACACACACACACACTATAGGAGTGGGCTTACCACCAAAACAGGTTCTCGGAGAGACTCTTCAGTGCACTGGAGATCAGAGCTTGGGATAGCATGCCAAGGGCCATTAAGGAGGAAGATTATCACACAATAGTTCAGACTAAATCACCAGATGAAAATACCTGTTTCCCACATGGTTTCGCAGTTATGGCAACTATGTAACAGAGTTGTGGTGAGTTGGGCACAAGCTGAGGGCTTCAGAAAAGGTTTTGACTTTCTTGATGGAGGTATTGCCCCTTCCATTTTCTTTCTGCCATGACTGTGAAAATGCTGTGTGGGGTATAACAGCCATGTGGCCACCAGCATCTTTGTAGATAAAAGCCAAAAATACATAGTGGCTGGTTTGGTCCTTGATGGTGTTACTGAGCCCTCAAACCAGCCCTTGGTCATTTGCCCCTGGACATTCCTTGTTTTTGCATGAGCCGTGAGGCAGGTGCGAGCGTCCGTATAAGTCATTTAGCAGGTTTTCCGTTACGTGTAACCAAACGTGTATGCTGGCAGATAACGCTTCGTAGGGCCCTCCTTTCTGCACGGCTTGCGAGCAGAAGCACTGACTGCTTGTCCCAAACTGTCTTTCCTACGATGACTGCAGAGCAAATAGTCTTGGAAGATAAACATACTACATCCTGTCAGAGGAAAGGGAGGTTTGTTTACTATTCAGTGTAATCAAAACAATTCCTCCTTCTAGAACTAAGATCAAGTACTGTCTATTATAAAAGAGTCTGGTTTTCTAAGCTTGAGGTTTTTCTCTGTACCAAAATCTGCTCTCTCTCTCTCTCTGTGTGTGTGTGTGTGTGTGTGTGTGAGAGAGAGAGAGAGAGAGAGAGAGACCTGGTATCTTCATTTTAGCAACTATGACAAAATACCCTAGACTGGGTGGCCTACGCAACAATAATTATTTCTCACAATTTTGTAGTCTGTGAGCTTCAAGCTCAAGGTGCCAGCATATTTGATGTCTGCTAAGGGCCCTCTCCCTGGTTTGCAGATGGGTGCCTTCCTGCTAGATCTTCACATGGTAGAGAGGGAGAGAGCTCTGGTCTCTCTCACTTCTTGTAAGGGCACGCATTCTATTATGGGGAATCCCCTCTAATGACATTACCTAAACCTAATCATTCCCTGCAAATACTTAGGGCTTTAGTATACAAATTTTGAGGAAACACAGTCAAGCCACATGCACCCGGCCTATCCGTACTGTTCTGTAAGAACTGAGTCAGGAGGACTGGTGGCTACTGTTACTCGTGTGAGTGAAAAGCACCTCCTCTCACACCCAGGAGCCTCATGGCTTCTAGCTGCATCCGTTAGAGCAGGCTTGCACAGACTTCCTCAAGGCCAGGGCTACTTCTCCAAGTGTCGTGGTCCGTTAGCTACTTGTCATCTCAAAATAGTTTGGTGCTCCACTGGTGGACCGCAATCTGTCTTTCCCAGCCCTGCATTACAGGTTGGCAGTGTTACTTCTGAGCAGTTCTTAACAAATTCGTTTTGAATGGGTTAGTCAGAATCAGTATGCACCTGAATTCCATAGATAAGGATTATTTATATTCCCTACATGTGAACAAAAATGCCAAGTAAATGATGACCATTATTTATTAAATGAAAGAAAACAAATTCTAGTTAAATTCATATTTGTAAAAATTAACAGTGAACATACATAAATAATTTTAGTTGGCCACATGTGTATATGCAGCAACATAGAGTAAAACTGGAAAATTTAAGAGAAATTCATAAAAAATTAAGCTTCTTGAGAGTCAGTAGAAAGAAAAATAGTACAACTTTTGCAGAAACTGTATAATTTTATGGATGAACTTGGGATACATCTAGAATGCAGTGAAATGGATGGAAAAGAGTAACATATAGGAAAGACTGAATAGGTGCTATTAAAAAACAAATGATTGATGTCCCAACAGAAAGAGAATTCAAATACTATACTAATAAAGCCTTCCTGACATGAAAAAAGACCTGAATTTCAATGTCAAAATGACCCATGACTTATAAGGAAATAAATAAATAAAAGAGTAGACTATTAGATACTGCTAGAGGAAAACTCCTAAGATTAAAAAGTAAAGAACAGATAATACAAGATTCCAGAAAAAATAATGTTCGTTTTCACATTGGAAAAACAAATCAAACTGTGGTTAGCTATCTGTTTCACAATACTGCATGCCACAATACCATGAGCAAAAATAATTAAAACAACTTAAGTGCACATGGATAGAGAACCCAGTTAAGTAAATTATATTATATCAACATGATAAAATACCTGGTGTCTGTTAAAGCAGTAGTAAAATTCAGTGTACTAATATGGACAATTACAGAAAATGGTCATGAGTTAGTTTGAACTAAAACATTGCAAATGGTGTGTTTATTTCCCTCTGAGCTTCATTCTGTACATTTTCTTTAGGTCTTACTTGTATTTTTCTGCACTTGAGTATAAATTAGTTTTACATCTATCTATTGAGATTTTAATTTCAGTAATCATATTTTCCATTTTAGAAGTATAATTTAGATTATTATTCAAATGTTATATATATAGACTTTGCTTTCTTTTGTTTGCTGATTTTATTTTGCTTGTAAACAGACTAGACAGACACACAAATTAGCTATAAGCCAACAAATTTGCAAAAGAAAAACATAAGAACAACTGTAAAACAAACAAGAATAATTTAAATTATTAATACTTCACTTTTAGTTACTTTGAAAATCAAAAATCTTTAGCATTTTTCCCCTACTTCTTTCATTTTACTAACACTTTTGAGGCTCTAGAAAGATCAAATTTTTTGACCAATGGCATATACATAATTAGTGGCAGAAATTAGAATTCTATTCTTTGATTCCCCCTTTAGTTTTAATTTTTTTCAAAACTGCAGAAGTGTATAGAGCACAATAAAGATTTAGAAGGCTCAATACATTATGAGTACATACAATACTATAATGTACAAAAGCACAGTGTTTTCAGCTTTATCTAAATTTCACCTACTTAAATCCAGCAGGCTAGCAGATACAAAGATTATTTAAGCATCCATTAATATTTCCTTTATAGCACTTATAGAAAAATTGAGAAGGTACGTGTTTTCAAAGCTGACTACAGGTGTCTAAATTCTTAGCTTTATTTTGTGTTTAACTATTTTCACTGCTCAATCAGAAAAGTTTCAAGTTGTTCTATTGACTTATTTTTGAAAAGCCATAGAAAATTTTAACAATGGCTATTTTATATGTGTAACCCAAGGTTTAGTGCCTGGCAGATAGCAAGTGTTCAATAAATATTGAATGATTGAATTATTTTTTGATGAACAGACTTGAACAAAAACATAGATTCATTCATGCCTTGACATTAGATAAAGTAGATAAATGCAGACATGAGGACCATTCTCTCATCCTCAGTTTTTGTATCTGTAAAATGACATGTTTGCATAAGGTCACAGATGATAAATAGTTTTTAATTTGTTCAGTGCCTTTCTTTTTAAAACACAAAATAAAGTATTTATTTTAAAAATATGCCTTAAGTTCAAATTATAAAGAAGGTGAAAATACAGCCTTTGGATTCAAATATATACTTGGGCTATCTGGCCCTCCCCCTTTACTCCTATGTATCTTGGGTAAATTGCTATTAGTACTAGGATGCATTCTCTAGGTAGCTATGGAAATGAAGTTATTTTACAGGGGAATCAGGTTATATCTGGATTTACTTCTAGGCCTGGCATTGCCAAGGAAGCAGGCCATGCAGCAGTCCACAGGTCATGCAGATTCTCAGAATCCTTGAGCCCTTTAACTTGCTAATGTTCGGGTTACTCGCAGGCTCCATCCTACAACCAGGGTATCACTAAATCTCATGAAATGTTTTTTTGCATTATAGTTGAAACACCATATTATATTAGCTTCAGGTGTACAAGTATGATTAGACATTTATAAAAATTACAGAATGATCCCCATGATAAGTCTAGGACCCATCTGATAACCATCACTGCGGTCTCTTTATCTATGAATTTGTTTTGCTTTATTTTGTTTTTTAGATTCTCAAATGTAAGTGAAATCACCTGGTATTTGTCTTTCTCTGGGTAACTTATTTCACTTAGCACAATACCCTCTAGGTCTATCCATGTTGTTGCAAATGTTAAGATTTCAGTCTTTTTTATGGCTGAGTAATATTCCAATTAAGTATATCACATCTTTTTATCTATCGATGATACTTAGGTTGCTTCCATATCTTGGCTTTTTAAAATAATGCTGCAATGAACATAGGGGTGCATGTATCTTTTCAAATTTGCATTTCTGTTTTGTTCATATAAATACCCGGAGGTGGGACAGCTGGATTGTGTGTTAGTTCTATTTTTAAGTTTTTGAAAAATCCCCATATTGTTTTCATAGTGGATGTACCAATTTGCAATACCGGTGACAGTACATGAAGGTTCTTTCATATCCACATCACTGGTTGTTATTTGTCTTTTTGATAATAGTTATTCTGACAGGTGTGAAGTGAAAAATTCATTGAGGTTTTGATTTCCACTTCCTTAATGATTAGTGATGTTGGGTGTCTTTTCATGTGCCTGTTGACCATACATAGATCCTCTTAGGGAGAAATGTGTGTGTATCCCTATATTTATTTCAGTATTTATACGGGCTCCTAATCCTTTTACATTTATAATTTGTTGATCCACACCTTTACCTGTGAAATTTTTACTTTACTGTATTTTCTTATTTTTAGTTTTGGCCTTTTCTAATTAAAGAAGTCCCTTTAAATATTTCTTGTTATGTTGGTTTATGATAATAAAATCCTTCAGCTTTTGTTTGTCTGGGAAACTGTATCTTACCTTCAAAATTGAAGGATAGCCTTGCCAGGTATATATACTTGATTGTATGTTTTCCCTGTCATGCCACCCCCTTCTGGCCTGCAAAATTTTTGCTGGAAATTTAACTGATAGTTTTATGGGGGTGCCCTTGTGTATTACTAGCTGCTTTTCTCTTACTCTGTCTTTAATTTTTGGCATTTTAAATATAATAGGTGTGGGCCTCTTTGGTTTCATTTGTTTAGGACTCTGTGCTTCCTTGACTTATATGTCTATTTCCTTTGCCAGGCTAGGGAAGTTTTCCATCATTATTTCTTCAAATAGGTTTTCTATCCCTTTCTCTGTCTTCTTAGTGATATGTGTGATATACTAACCACATATTTTGGGGTGTATCAGAGACATTTCTATCCATTTTATGTCTGGGTCAATTGTTGTTTTTCAGTGGTCCTTTCTAGCTCTTTATCCCTAATGTTGGGGTCCTCATGCTCTCCTTCTCTGGTTCATTCTTGCCAATACAACCCATGCATGTTCCATCTCACCAAAATATTCTGCCATTTTTCTATGTTCCTGCAACAGTTTTCTGTCTCTTCTATCATGGCTGCTTTGTATTACCAGTAGTTGTTTAAACTCCTACTTCTAAAGTTTACATTAGTTGAGGGCAACAATTCGATCTTATTCATTTCGTTAAATGTCATAAAAAAGAATGAAAAAATATTGGTTGTTAATCAATGAAAAGACTGAAATGTCCGTGATGGTCCAATACGAGTGACCATAGTTGGTCAGAGGTAAAGACAACTAAGGGAAGGCATGTGTAAAGTATGAAATATGCTAGCACCCAAATCACTTTGCTGTCTTAGTAAAAATCAAAAAAAAAAAAAAGAAGATGAAACCTAAAATAATAAGTAAATGCAAATTTACAGATAGATTGATCAACTATTAAAGTTAGGATGGATCCAGGAGGTCATCCAAGTCAATTCAGTGATTTTCTAAGTATTATAAAACTTAATAACCAGAAAGGTTTACAGACCTATCTAAAAACAAACAGCACTCAATCTATAAGAAACTGACACAAGTCCAGTTGGGAAGTTAAAGAAGCTTTCCTAGAAATGATGAGCAACTTTATCCATTTTCCAAGACAAGAATTCATATATGAAAATATGAAGAATTTCTAAATCATTTATACATGCAGGTGCAAATACTCAGGAGATCAAGGAAAAATGGCTTTATTTTGAAAACATTTCTGCAGTCTGAAAATGAGAAAAGCTTTTCCCCAGGCAAAGGAAGGAATTTTAACTTGTAGGGAACTCATATTTCAGAGGGCAATATAATAATACTCGTATACATGCTGATTTCCAGGGAACATGAAGGCCCCTCTAGCATTTGTGGACACTTAACTTATATTAAAAAAATGTAATTCAGGGTTTCCTGAACTTTTTCTTTCCCTGCTTTCCATTTCCTTATCTCCTTTACCTTACAATAGCTATATACATATGCTAGTTAGGGCATTCATTTCCCATCTATACTGTAAAGTTTTTATTCCGCATTCTTAATTTAACATATGAAATAAACTACCACCAGACTTACTCTTTTAAAAATCCTTAAGTTGCTTTTGACTTGCATGCATATAAAATGACTATTTTTCTGTGTGTCACAACATTTGTAGAAAAAGTTCTCCACCCTATGTTAAAAAGGCAATCAAAACAGGACAACTGCAAGCTTAATTTTAGGTTAGTTGTGATTCCAATAAACTCTTCCTTTATAAATGAAACAAAAAAGATCTTGAAAAAATCTGTCAACAGGTGCAGGAGTCAGGACAAGCACTTGGTAGAGACAAACCAGTATTAAATTTAATTGTTATGAATGGATTTAACACTTTAAATTCCACCTGAAGGACTTTATTATTGGAGAAAGAATGATCTCAGATATCACTTCATTCTCCTACTTTTGTACCATCTTTGCAAGGAATGAACATTCCAGTCCCCAGGTATTTGTCATTATTTCTACCCCCTTCCTTTAATTTCGGTATATATGATGGTGAGATTGGACCACAATGGATCTCCTTTGTCACACTTCAGTTTGAAAGATACTTCTGTGAATTTTTCCTAGTTGAATCTTAACTGACAGTTAAATATTTTTCTAATCTAAATTATGTAAAACTCAGATTGTCCTAAGTATGGTTTATTACAGGTTTGTGTTCCCCATTGGTGCTCAAGCCATAATTGCTTTCTGTCTGAAAGTTATGGGTGTGAATCATGGTAATAATACCTAGTTTTTTACAGAAGTGAAGGTAAATTAGGAGAGTCTGGTTATCTAAAAATCAATAATTAGTCTATAGAAAAGCTAGACTTGTTCCTTTAAGAACTTGAAAGTTATTTATCTTTATGTTTTTATTTATTCTTCTATTTAAAAAAGTAGCAAGAGCACAGCTCAGAAGACTAACTCTTCCTAAGTATGCTGTAGGAAGCAAATTATTAAAATAGCATTAATGTCTGTAAGGATCTCAGGACTGTGCAGTCATCATTGAATTTGCAATAAAATAAACAATTCAAACTGAAGGCTTCTTTGTAAGTAAAAGGGACAGAAAATTTTCCTTCGAAGTTCATCCTTCTGTGATTTATACTAACTACTCCTCTTACCTTTTGTTTTCCTGGCTCACCCACTATCTAATACAATTAACACTGTCATTGTATCAAAGTGCACTATTATTTTGTTGTAGTTTGAATCAAATTCAGGGTAAAAGTTATATAGAATTTTGATATTAGAAAATGAGATTGTGTCATTGATGTTATATAGACAAGGCAATTCAGGAAAAAAGAGGTCAAATAACTCGTCAAAAGTCACTAAGTCAGTTATAGCATCTCAGCCCAGTTTAAAAATATAATTGCATTTATACATGTTTTCTTTGCTGCAATTTCAACTGGCTAGCACTTCCCAGGCCTTATGCTGAACTCCAGCTATTTGTCAGGCACTCTGCCAAGCGCTGAGGAGTCAAAGGTGAACAAAATAGATCTGATTTGACCAAGAGATGCAGTCTTTCATTAATAAGTAATTATTGATTGCAATCCATATTTTAAAGAAAAAATACAGGTGCTCTTTAGCCTTGGGAGTGAGGATGTGATATGGGAGATGCTATGTGAAAGGTAAAAAGTATAAGCAGAGAGGGGAGAAGGAAAAATTAAGCAGATGGAACATAACATTCTCTCCTCAGAGGTAGGTGAGAGTGTAGGTTATTCAAGCAATGGCAAGAAGACAGAGTAGTTAGAAGTAGACAGGAAATGAAAACACAGAAAGTACTGAGGCGGGACCAGAACATTCAACTCCATTTTGGCCACATCAGGGATTTCCATCGTTAGCCTAAGAGTAGTCTGAAAGGAACAGGAAGCTTTTGAAGAGGTACAAGTAGGAAAATGAGAATTTCATTTGTTTACAAAAAGGTTAGCAAGGAAAATGAATTGGAGAGGAGCAAAACGGAAGCAGAGAAAGTAGTTACACATCTACTGCAAATGCCAAGAGAGGTGGCGGGGGCCAGAAGCCAGGATGGGAGTGCTAGTTGGGTATTAAAAGTGAACAGATTTTAGGGAAGTTGAACATTTCTCATAGTTTAAGTGAAATTTCTTTTTGTAGCCACTGAATCCTGCCTTTTTTAAAAGAAATTACTCAGGGCATGCTGAGCTTCTTGAGTTCTATTTGCTGAGATGTTCATCGTTACTTTTAAATACTCATGTTATTTCTTTCTGCATACATGTTTATGTTGAAATAGGCACTATTAGAAGCTTATCTAATTAGTATAAATGAATATAACCATCTGGGATGGTAACTGGTACTACGAGTACATCACATAAGTCTGAAATACTAGGTAATAGGGATAATAAGCGTAACTTCTCATCTTGGGGACCATTCTAAAATAAAGTACCCATGGTTCTATGGACAAAGATGTCCACTAATGCATTTTTACTTAATAGTAAAAAAAAGGGCAACTACCTATATATTTAAACATGGGAGAAGATTAAGTAAATTATGGTATATAGTTTTCTCCATTATACTTTTCTATGAACATGTCTTACTGGTAATTTTTAAGGACTCAGTATATCAGCCAATCTATCCACATATTATTTCCTACCTTAAACATCATGTTATGTTTTAATGCTTTTCCTTCAGTCTGTGGTTTCCCCATGGATTGAATTGAGGGTAAAGGATTAAGTCTAAGATAACCTTGGTGAGAATATTTTATAAACCATAGAACAGTAAGCACTGATAAATGAGCATTCAGTGTGATGGTCTAATCTGTGTTAATTGCCAAGTCTGATGCAGCAAGCAGGTTAGGTATTTATGGAGGTGTATGGGTACCTGATTGTTAGGAAAGGCCAAATGAAAGATGATTTGAGCCTTGTCCCAGTTTTGTAAGGATTGCTCTGTTAACCCTCACCCTTCCCAAGGCAGGTACCAGATGCAACAGGAAGAGGGGCACAATATTTTGTATAGAGCTCAATGGAGCAGATAAAGTATAAAAGAGAGTTGAATAACATTATACTAACTTGGTCTAGTGACACGAATGATAACAGGCTTATCACGGGGATCATTTCATAAGGTATATAAATACCAAACCACTATGATCTAAATCTAAAACTAATGGGATATTGCCTGTCAATTATATGTCAATTAAAAAAAAAGATTGGATGGGCCCACCTCTTTACTTAGTCTCCCACTTCAAATGCTAATCTCATCCAAAAATACCCTCACAGACACACACAGCACAATATTGGACCCTGTGGTCCAATCCAGTTGGCACAGACAATTAACCATCATGAACACAAACTTTGTCTATAGGAACATAATTTTGAATTGAATACTTGTATCCATCACCACTAGCTAAGTAAAATGCAATAATGGAGTCAAGTAACATTTTATAGCTGTGATAAATACAGGAGTTGGTATTTCATGATTCAACCAATTTGCCAGGAAATGAGAGATGTTTAAATGTATAAAGAGCTGCAATAGATTACATAAAGTGTTCGACAGACTAGTTTATCATATTCAAATTGGATATTTGTATATTAATGATTAACATACCAAAAGTAGTGATTTCTTTCACTGGAAAGAATGAAGACTTTTTAAAATTAAGATTTTATAACAGTTGTATTCATATGTATATATATTCCCATTCAAAGCAGTACTTTTAGAGAAAATGTACCCAATTGAACAATGCTGCTTTTGTTCTGAAGATGTTCATGAACAGGTCAGGAAAATATTTCTAGCTATTTAATAATTTTCTCTCACTTCTGAAACCAACAGAAGTTTTCAATGTAATTTTTTTACTTATCTTGGTTCTATTAACTTTGGGCCATTATTTGGAATATGAAAATTAAGAACCACAGCTTTGAAAGTAAACCAAGAGGAGTTCTAAGACAGAATTGGCCAATAGCAGCACCACTGAAATAAATGTGTAGCCCCTTAACACCACCTTGAAGGCAAGTGGGGGAGAAAAAAAGGAAATACTGAGAACTTACAAATGTCATTTCCAACTATGCTACTTTATGCCTTGCAAGATGGATGCTCCCTCTCTTTCCTCCTCCTTATTTTTTAATTAAACTGACTCACCTGTAGCTCCAAACATGTGTTTTGAAAGACTCAAAGTCAAGTAATTCTTATTTTCTTGTCCATTATGGTTTAAGAGATTAATAGTTAACCACTTCTCTACTACTAACCCAACATGCGCATTATCTTTTTTTTTTTTTCCATATTTACTCCATCTGACTAAAGAGAGAAGGACTTTCCCTGTATACTTGGGGGAAAGACATCTTCTCTTGCTAACTGTTTCCCTCTCCCAATCTGGTTGAGGAAGCACAGTGCCTGGATAGTAGGGGGCTGGCAACTCTGTTGCATAAGGACAAATACAATTTAGAGGATTAATTTTCCCTCCTGAAAATAAGGGAAGCGACTTTCCTCCTTCCTTTTCATACAGGACTTACTTTAAGAAACTTGTAGGTTCTTTTTCTGTCTCTTTGAAAGTATAAAAACTCATTTAAAAGCTAAAAAAGTCTTAGGCCAGCTTTATGATCTCAGAATGTCTTTTTCAAGGACCTTAGAGCCATCTTTTTGAGATGTAATCCTCAAGAACGATACCATCCCTAGCTCCCAGTTTCAGAGCCTAATTCAGCGAGGTGCCTCATTCCAAATTTACCTCTTATCATAAAGATATGAAAAGTTTACTATTTCTTTGAATAAAGTCAATTAGATAAACTAGATCGTCACTCCAATTGTCAAGTCCTCTTACTTGAGGAATGGTTATTGTTTATCTTGAGAACATATGAGGACTGCCCAGAAAAAGACCCAGCCGTAAATCCCTCTATTTTTCGTATTACATGGCTGGATACTTTCCAGACAGCCCTCACATATGGATTGTATGTGCTTGCATATATACAAGGGTGAGATTTCTTTCCATCCTTGCAATCTCTTAATGATTACTCTTGATAAAGAAGATCCTTACATGTGCTGCCTACAAGAGACTCACTCCAGATTTAAAGACACACAGACAGAAAGTAAATGAAGGGATGGAAAAAGATATTTCGTAAAAATGGAAACAAAGCTAGGGTAGCAATACTTGTATCAGACAAAGGAGGACTCAGTAATCCCACTTCTGGATATATATCTGAAGGAACCCAAAACAGTACTTCAAGGGATGTGTGCATCCATATGTCCATTCCAGCACTGTTTACAATGGCCAAGATGTGGAGGCAGCCTGAGTGTCTGTTGATGGATAAAGAGGAAGTGGTACATATATATACAATGGAATATTGCTTGGTCATGGAAGAGAATGGATTTTTGCCAGATGGGAAGGGGGTTGGAGGAGTGGGTGAAAAAAGGAAAGAGATTACAAATTGATTGTTACGAAGTAGTCATGGGAATGTGGATTAAAGCATAAGGGATATGAGGGCTGTCCGGGAACTATCCAGCCATGTAATATGAAAAACAGAGGCATTTATGGCTGTATATTTTTCTGAGCAGCCCTTGATTGGTCAATAATATTGTAATATCTATGTAAGGTGTCAGATGGGTACTAGATTTAGGGGTAATGGGAGGAGCTGAAGGGATTAAGTAGTACAAATTGGTAGTTACAAAATAGTCATGGGATGTAAGATAAAACATAGGTAATATAGTTAATAATAATTATACAGTGCCAGGTGGGTATGTACTAGACTAGTGAAAGGAATCACTTCTTAAATGATATAAAATGTCTAACCACTATGCTCTATACCTGAAATTAACACAAATGGTGGAAGGGAGATGAAGGAAAATAAGAGGTTCAAATTTCCAGGTACAAAACAAATAAGTCTTGGGATGTAATTAAGCATGGTACAGTGTCAGATGGTTGTTGGATATAACATGGTGAT